>CM051269.1:46885353-47192853 GCA_027921565.1 Artemia sinica
TTCTAATTTTTATGTTCGGACAATACAATGTCTTCACTCTTTCAAATTTCTCAAACTTGTATTTAATTATAACTCTTAGGCTTAATTTTGACAGCATAATGCCTCAATGTTTAACAGAATCTCAATATTTTAACAATCCTATGGTTCTAAGATCTGGTTTTCGCAATTTGAATGCTCAAAGCCTTCCAACACACACTTCTAATCTTGTAATGTTTACATTCCAACAACATAGTTTCTTGACACTGTCAAGAATTCGAACCTTTTTCAAATTTCTACGATTCTTAAAATAAATTTTCATAATTTGGCAAATCAAAGCCTTTAAATGTCATAATACTGTTAATTACAGAACACCATTAGTCACAGAACTAATTTTCACAATTCGACAACTGAAAGCCTGCACATTTCAAGATTTATACTTTTAATTTTTGTATTTTTGCTCCACAGCTCACACAACGAAACCTACGCTTTTATTCAAACTTGTGCAATTCGTAATCGTAATTCTCACAATTCGTCAATTCAAAGCATTCAAATTTGAAGAATCTTAAATATTCTCACATTTTAACATGTCCTGTACTTTTAATCTTTATATTTTGACAATTTTTATATTTTCCAAGTTTTAACGCTTTTAATTATTATATTCTGATAACAGAATGCCTCCATAACTTGCAGAACCTGATTTTTTTTTTTTTTTACAAATTCCCCCTTTCTAACTTCTAAGTTTCACAATTTAAAGACTTGAAGCCTTCAAACTTAAAGAACCTTTAGAAATTTTTGCATTGTTGATACTTTTAAGCCTCATAATTTTTATATTGAGAGAACATAATTCCTTTAAACTTCCTTGAAAATTAACCTCAAGTTTTCACAACTCTTGGAATTAACTTTCATAATTTAAAATGTTAGAACCTTCAAATTTAATGAATCTCAGCGTTGTTTTTAATGCCATAAGTCGAAATTATAATTTTTACAGTTTGACAGCTCAAATTCCTCACATGTCGAGAATTATGTTGTTAATTCTTATATTTTGACAACACAATGCACTAACACTTTACAAAACATCCGTTTTTTTTCAAACTAGCATTAATTCTTAGACATTTTTTTCACACTTTGCTAGCTCAACTACCTTCAAATGCCAAACCCTTAACAAATTCTAAATTTTTTTTCTCCTAACGCTTTTAAGTTTTGACAGTACACGAGACTCCAATCTGTACGGATCCCAGGCTTTTTTTTCTAATTCACATTCCTTAAACCCAATTTTCAAAATTTGACAATTCAAAGCCTGAGTTCCAAGAATCTTATAAAATCTTGCATTTTCACATTTATAAGACTTCGAATTTTTAAGTTTGGACACACAATATCTAAAAATTTAAGAATGTTAAGAATATTCTTTTTTTGTATGTCTATCACTTATAATCTATACTCTTTAACCTAGAGTTCACTACTCTTCAACCTAATTTTCAAAATAGGATAAAACACAGACTTTAAATCTATAGAATCTGAGCAATTTTTATATTTTCACACTTCTAAAGAATCCTTGCAATAATCACATCTTCACACCTAAGACCCATAACTTTTATGTTCGGATAGCACACGGTCTTCGCAATTTTAAGTTATCTCAACCTGTTTCAAATTGCTTCAATTATTAGACTCAATTTTGACATTTTTACAACTCAAAATACTTTCCAATTCATGAATTTCAACTTTTTTTCCAAAATCCACAAACCTTCGACTTAAATTTCACAAATTGATTCCTCAAAGAATTCAAATTTCAAGAAACATTTTTCACACTTTACAAATTTTAATACTTTCAATTTCCTTAATTTCGACACCACAGTACGTCCAAACTTTCAAGTATCTCAACTTTTCAACTTCCGTAAATTTTACACATAATTTAAAAATTTGTAATGAAATTCTTATGAACTTTGAAATGTAATGGATATATGTCAGCTTTTAGAAAAAACTTCCATGCCTTAACAAATATTTTGTAACTACAAAGGTTTTGTAACTATAAATTTCGTAAGGAATTTTACTTTAAAATCTTAGCGAAAGATATTAATATAGTATTAAAAAAAAAAACTTTCTTTGACTATTTTTTTGTAGCTACAAATTCTGTCAGGAAAGTATTTTGAAACTTTAGAAAAATATAAATTTTTCATCTCTTTTTTTTGTCTCTCGAGTTTTAAGAAAAGTAGTTTTTTGGGTAACAGCATTTTTAGAGTTGTTTAAAAAAATGTTTAAACATAAATCTTCAATGTTGGTTTATTTTTTGTAACTAAATTTTGATGCAAATGATTATTTTCTCAAAATTTAATATAGCTTCTCTTTTTCTAATAATTTATTATAAAACAGCACGTCGTTTTGGTCACTAAAATTTGATACAATTTGTTCTCTGTTCAATAAGTCTTAACAAAATTGTTTTTGCTAATTATATATTATATATTGACTTTCCATAACACTTTTAAACCTTTTTGTACTTGAAGTAATCTATAAATATTAAAATAGTGATGGACTAAAATTCGTTATCAAACAGTTCGTGGTAACGAACTGTAAGTAAGGAGCGACCCGGCTCAATAGCAACCAAAACTCTAAAAAACGGAATTTTGATACCTATATCAGAAGCATCATAAACATCAGAAACATCAGAATATAATCAGAAACAATAATATCAGAAACATCAGAAGAATCAAATTTTTATGCTGATTTCAAATATATAAGTTTCATCAAGTTTAGTTACCCATCAAAAGTTACGCGCCTGAGAAAATTTGCCATATTTTCGAAAAAAGGAGGAAACAACCCCTAAAAGTCATAGAACTCTAATGAAAATCCCACCATCAGATTCAGCGTATCAGAAAACCCTACTATAGAGGTTTCAAGCTCCTATCTGTAAAAATATGGAATTTAGTATTTTTTTTGCCAGAAGAAAGATCACGGATGCGTGTTTATTTGTTTGTTTGTTTGTTTGTTTTCCCAGGGGTGATCGTATCGATCCAGTAGTCCTAGAATATCGTGAGAGGGCTCATTAGAACGGAAATTAAAAGTTTTAGTGCCCTTTTTAAGAGATCAAAAAAATTGGAGGGCAACTTGACCCCCTCCCACGCTCATTTTTTCCCGAAGTCACCCAATCAAAATTTTGAGATAATCATTTTGTTCAGCATAGTCAAAAATCTAATTAACATGTCTTTGAGGATGACTTAATCCCCCACAGTTCCCGGGGAAAGGGCTGCAAGTTATAAACTTTGCACATTGTTTACATATAGTATTGGTTATTGGGAAGTATACAGGTGTTTTCAGGAGGATTTTTTTTCTAGTGGGGGGGGGGCGGGGTCGGAGTAGGGGTTACGGGGGAGGATCTTTCCATGGAGGATATTTCCTTGGGGGAAGGAACATTTCCATGAAGGGGGCGCCAGATTTCCCAGCATTATTTAAAAAACGATCAGAAATTAAATAAAAAACAAGTTTTTTTTTCAACTGAAAATTAGGAGCAATATTAGAACTTGAGACGAACAGAAATTTTTACGTATTTGTGAGGGTCCCTAGTCAATACCTCGCTCTTTACGCTAAAGTTTTTTAGTACTTTCAAAAGAGCTATCTATTCTAATTAACCGGCCTTTGTGATTCAGGGGTTTGTGATTCGAACAAAATTTGAACTTTAGCGTAAAGAGCGAGGTATTAACTAGGAAGCGAACTCCCTAATATACGTAATAAAACATACTAATATAGAAATTCGTTGCGTAAGTTACGTCAGAACAAAATTTCGAGAAAGCCCATTAGCGAAAAAAAGGAAAATTAATATGCGAATTTCGTTTTAATTATTCATGTACGGTGAGCCAAAATCAAAGCTGCATTAATTCAAAAACGTTCAGAAATTAACTAAAAAAACAAGTTTTTTTTAACTGAAAGTAAGGAGCGACATTAAAACTTAAAACGAACAGAAATTATTCCGTATATGAAAGGGGCTGTCCCCTCCTCAACGCCTCGCTCTTTACGCTAAAGTTTGACTCTTTCTCACAACTTTATTTTTTAAAACAATAAAAAACTTTAGCGTAAAGAGCAAGGCGTTGAGGAGGGGATAGCCCTTTTCATATACGGAATAATTTCTGTTATTTTTAAGTTTTAATGTCGCTCCTTACTTTCAGTTAAAAAAACTTGTTTTTTTAGTTAATCACATGTATACGAAACATATTTTACATCTTATCTAATTAACCGGCCTTTGTGGTTCTGGGGTTTGTGATTCGAACAAAATTCTAACTTTCGCGTAAAGAGCAAGGTATTGACTAGGAAGCAAACTCCCTAATAAACGTAATAAAAACATACGAATATAGAAATTTGTTACGTAAGTTAATTCGTAAGTTACGTCAGAACAAAATTTCGAGAAAGCCAATTAGCCAAAAAAGGAAAATTAATATGCGAATTTCGTTTTAATTATTCATTTACGGTGAGCCAAAATCAAAGCTGCATTAATTCAAAAACGTTCAGAAATTAACTAAAAAAACAAGTTTTTTTTAACTGAAAGTAAGGAGCAACATTAAAACTTAAAACGAACAGAAATTATTCCGTATATGAAAGGGGCTGTCCCCCCCCTCAACGCCTCGCTCTTTACGCTAAAGTTTGACTCTGTCTCACAACTTTCTTTTTTAAAACAATAAAAAACTTTAGTGTAAAGAGCGAGGCGTTGAGGAGGGGACAGCCCCTTTCATATACGGAATAATTTCTGTTCGTTTTAAGTTTTAATGTCACTCCTTACTTTCAGTTAAAAAAACTTGTTTTTTTTTAGTTAATCACATGTACATGAAACATATTTTACGTCTTATGCATCATCAGATATATTCGATTGATAAGAGGTTTTGAGAACTTAAATGTTCATTTTTTCTCAATTCCTGCTGAGAAAAAATATGCTGTTGAGCCTATTAAAAAGCGCTTCATCCTATTTTTAACCCGTTTTGTCCCATTTACTTTTACCGCACGCAATAGGGGATTACCCTGATGTTAGAAACATTCATAGAACTTTTTTTGAGAAAATAACTGCTTATATTTTTGATAAATTTGAGATAATCTGGTACCCAGTTTCGGGAAGGCGTCATAATATCCAACCGTCAGGACATCCAACGTCATAACATCCCCAAAATCCGTCATAATATCGACAACAAAAATCCGTCAGAACCACCAACCGTCCCAACATCCAAAATTTTTAAAACTTTAGTTTTTTGGATTTAGGGGGGAAAACATTTTTAGGTTAGGTTAGGTTACGTATTTAATATATGCTATGCTTCACTCCCACCCCCCTGATGTGCAAATATATAGCCGAAATTTGTTTCTAAACTATTATATACTTATTACTATTAAATACACTTCTAAATTTTGTTGGATGTTGTGACGGTTGGATGCCCTGACGGTTGGATGTTATGACGTCTGGTGCTTGTGACGGTTGTTCAAAATGGTAGCACCCCCCGGTTTCTATAATCATTGCGTTACGCAGTTAGAATTGATCCGAAACGGTGAGACCCGATTGACCATGATTAAGCATAATCATACGTAGTCGAGCAAGCCTCAAATTTTTCCAATGTTAACACAGAAAAACTATAAAAACGACTCATAAAGTATATGTTTATCAATAACTTTTGTAATTCCGAAAAATTATATTTTCGATTATAATTGTGAACAACATTAAAATTTAAATTGTCACGACCACTTGTCAAGCAACTAGATTAGCTGATGTATTAAGATCGTTGATCGTTGGAAAAAAAAAATTGGTCACTTAAAAAGGGCACTAGAATTTTTAATTTTCGTTTGAATGAGCCATCTCACGATATTCTAGAACTACTGGATCGATAAGATCACCCCTGGGAAAATAAAAAAAAACACAAAAAAAACAACAAAAACAAAAAAATAAACACGCATCCGTGATATTTCTTCTGGCAAAAAATACAAAATTCTACATTTTTGTAGATAGGAGCTTGAAACCTCTATAGTAGGGTTCTCTGATACGCCGAATCTGATGGTGTGATTTTCATTAAAGTTCTAAGACTCTTAGGGGTTGTTTCCCCCTTTTTTTGAAAATAAGGCCAATTTTCTCAATAGATGATGTATCTATTGGTATCAAAATTCCGTTTTTAAGAGTTTCGGTTACTATTGAGCCGGGTCGCTCCTTACTTACGGTTCGTTACCACGAATTGTTTGATACCGACTTCTAGTTAAAATATTTTATAATTTATTGACTACCGTTAATATAAACAGGATTATATACAGGATTATAAACAGGATAATATAAACAGGATTATAAGTGTTATGGAAGCCCAATGTACAATATTTAGTTAGCAAAAACAAAAAAAGTCGTATCAAATTTTGATACGATTGTTTTAAATTTTGAAGAACAAAAAAATAATTTGTGTTACAATTATTTAGTAAAAAAATGCAAGTTTTATTAAAATGTTGTGGACAACAAAATGTATTAGTTGTATTTAAATTTATATTAATTGTATTAAAACTTAGTGAACCAAAAAACACGAATTGTGTTGAAGTCTAGTTACCACGACAAAAATCTAATAAGGCCTAGTGAACAAAAAAATTGTATTGAACTATAGTTCACAAAAAATAGTATTAAACTATAATAAGCGAAAAAAAGGTGCATTAAAGGCTGGTGATAAAAAACATAATTATTAAAATTTAGTTTTCAAGAAAAAAAAGTCTTAAAATTTATTTGGCAAAAACAAACTGTTTGCATTAGAACTTAATGAATGAGGAGAGTTAGTGAAATTAAAAGAAAGAAATTCAATAAAAGAATTCTTTTTAGTGTTGGAAAAAGAAATATCAGGTTATCATAAAAATCTTTCAGAAATAATATAAAAATATTTCATTAAGATTCGATCCGAATTTCGTTGCAAAATTTATAGTTACAAAAATTTTGTAGCTACAAGATGTTTTTTCTAAAGGCGAAAGAAAGTTTTTCAAAGTTGATGCATAAAGATTAAATTTCAAATTTCGTTACAGTTTCATTATAAAGATTAAAATTGAAGAGCTTCAAGAAGTTAAAATGTTTGACAACGTGAATGCACTGTGGTGTCTTAATTGTTACAAATGTTTGAATATTGTTCTAAAGTGTTCTAAACCAGTATAGTGATTGTGTCGCGGAGCAACACTACTAATTTGGCTGTTGTTTTTTCTCACCTTCTTTCTTTTTGTTTTTCTCGTGATCACTGGTCTGTAACTCTGGAGCAGTAATAAATACACTCACAGTTTTTCCTTTGTATGGGAATCGTGAAACGGGGCAGAATAAGTACTAACGCAGTTTTCTAGCAGCATACTACAAAAAAGTCATGCTGTACCTGGTGTCAAATAAAACTATCCTTGCTGGGAAAGTAAGCTTTTTCAGAAAAACTTTATGTAGCACTTCTGCCATAAAATATTTCTGAGAATCAGGGCACAAAATTCTGTATCTCTTCTAAACTTCTTGGAAATAATTCTGGAAAATCAATCTTGATGGCCCAATTCTGGTTTTTTAGGCTGTTTTCTGAAATTTTGATTTGATGTCTCTTGTATTTTAATCAAGTAATGCTATACAAAGAACGCAAGATAACATGGACTTTCTTATATACGAAATTGCTTCGTTCACTTTGAAATAAATTCCAAAGATCTCATGACGCATCTTTTTTTGTGATATTCTGGAGGTAACTTTTTTTCTAAGCAAGGTAGAATTTTCTTCTAACGATGCTACCCAGATCTTTTAGAAACTTGGGACGACTTTGGTTTTCCAGAAAATATTTCTTCTCTAACTTTTTCCATTTTGAAGTTTTTCATTTTGCAAATTCCGTGCATTTGTCTAAGTAAAATGCCCTAACTTTGGCGCTTAACTTTTTAGAAATCAGATACGTACCTTTAAATACAGATGAAAGTTCATATCCACTCTTCGACAACCTGAAAAGAATTTCCGCATTTTTCATTATTTTTGGGAAAAATACCAAAAAATTTTGAATTCGAAACAGAAGTTCCGTATTTTATTTTTTTGTAAAATTTTCGATTTTGAAGTTTATCATATTTTAGAAGGCTTTAACACATTATGTATATTTTTTATTTGAAACTTAATTTCGAAACTATAAACAGTTGAAACAATTTTAAATAGCTATTGGAAAAGCACCACTTTCTTAAAATTGCAGAATGAAAAGTTTCCATGATGCTCGTTAACCACAGTAAATAGTATGCAGTCATAATACAGGCAAAAACTAACCTGCCATGGCGAAAGCACTATACAATTCATCTCTTAAAAGAATTAAGTACTCTAATACCTTGTGATAGCGTCGTGGAAAAGGCTGGCTCTCTTGAATGAGGGTTTCTCAGTTCGATCCCGCGCGTCGCAAGGAATTTGTTATTTCTAATTTTTTCCCATCTGTTTGAATCATTTAATATCTGTTTCTAAATAGCTCAAGATAGTTTTTGTTACGCAAATAAATAAAGAAAATTTTCTCTGTCAAAATTTAGTTTTTTCTTTTCTTTACATTTGGCTGAAGATGTAAGACTTAACTTTGCCAACAAATGTACTGGAGCCTTGTTTTACGGATCAGAAAATTGTGTATTCTCATATATTGGTGCTTATTATTGTTATTTACATCCATAGTTTTGCATTGTTGTTTTTTTTTTGGCCAGTGGATTTTTGTCTTGGAGGGAGTGTGGTGTTGAACCTCCAAATACCCAAATTTTTTACTTCTCCCTTCGCTGATAAACAAATACAGAAGGAGGTTTGGAGGGGGGAGTTGAGGTTACTCTCAAATCCCTCTTGCTTTCAGGAAATATTTATAAACTGTGCCCGTAATACAGATTCTGGAGAATTTTAGCGCTCATCTTATAGCAGGCAAAAAAATCTTTACAAAATGCAGCAAAAATTTGTTAATATGTATTGTTTTTTTTACGAGTCAGACAAATTGTTTTTTGTTGAAGGTGGAAGTCAAATCTGGCTAAACTCTAAAAATTAGAGTCTAGGGGAGAATGGGGGAGAGCGATAAAAATGTGTTTTCCGTACCTTCGGGGGAGACTATTTTGTTTCGTTTTTTTTTTAAGTTCCTTTTTTCAGTGGAAATACAAAATAAGTAATTTTTCATTGGAAATACCAAAAGTGTATTCTTCAAAATCAGACTGGAGGGGGAATCTAGATGGTAATTGCATCCTAGTTGGCTTAGAATAGGATTGACAATAGCAGCAGCACCAATCTAATGGGTGCCAATTTTGGTAATTTGGTCTATTTCGGAAATTTTCTAAATATTTTCCGGGGCGGCGGTAGGCTATTTTCCATGGGGGGGGGGTATGCCTAGACCCAAAAAAATGAACAAAAAATGAATGTACCATATAAAGGCACATTACATGTACCTTTATTGTTATGGCTTTTTTTTGGTAAACTAGCGAAACAAACTTTCGGTTTAGGACATAATAAACGCAGCGTATACTCATTTATGACAACTGGAGAAAACAAGTCTCTTCTATTCCACCAAATCCAAAATCCCGAGGCTCCTCAACCCCCTTCCCTTCCCCAAAAAAACTTCTGAGAGTTTCAGCGTGATCCCCTCTAGTTATGAGACAAAATAGAGTAAACCTACCAAACTATGCACAAAATCGTAGGTTTTTATTGAGACCAGCTGACTAATATAATGAATTAATGAGATATACTCGTTTGCCTTCAGACTTAAAGCATAAAAAAATATATAATCTTTTATAAAACTCTTTATTTTAACGCAGGGGCTGGTTGGCCTCCATCAACCTTCAACTTAAAAAAAGGACTAGAACTCTCAGTTTCTGTTCGAATGAGCATCATCCGAAGTTTGTATAACTATGAGGCGGAGGCGGGAATAAGAAAGGGGCAGTCCCCCTCCTAGACGGAATAAATTCTGCTCGTTTTGGGGTTTAATGTTACTTTTTACTATCATAATAATAGCTTAGACCAGATATATTCTCAGAAATCAAGAGGGATTAAATGTAAATTTCTACCTCCAACCCTCTCCCCCCATCCCTTCCTTAGAGCTAATTTCGTATTTACCTGAAGACTCAATTAGTGATGGAAATGTGTGTCCGACTTGTACAAACGTATAGAAAATGCAAAAAAACAACTCATTTTTGATATATTTCTTAAATTTTTTTGTAACGAACTGTACAGTTCGCGGTAACGAATTGTAAGTATGGAATAGGGCCAGACCGATATGGATTTTTGGAGTCCGATACTGATACCGATATATCAGTAGCGTACCAATACAATACCGATATAATTTGCCGATAAATTGCCCTCCTGAAAAAAAACCTTACCAAAAGCTTAAACCCCCCATTCTCTGCCCATATTCATACTTACGCGTTTCTTCCTGGTCTATTACACACGGAATGACTGCCTCAATAATTTACTTTGGGATCCGAAAATTAGGCCATTTACAAGAATTGTTTGATTTTCTTTACCTTTTCTTATCAGCATTTTTTCTGAGCACATAAATGAAATGGCGTATATTTGTTGAAGTGACAAATAAGAAAAAAATAAATATAATCAAAGAAGCCGGTTTATTTACAAAGAAGTATAAGCGTATTTATTGAAATTGACTATTCAAAACCCAAATTTCAATAGTGAGACCTTGAATTTTTAATCATTCACATATTAATGTGAAAAATTTACTTTACATTCATACGATATGGTCTCTTACTAACGAATCCATGCTAAGTACACTGGATACAGGGGTGCAGCTAAAACTTTAAGCTTGAAGGAGAGATTTAAAGAATGTGTCGACAAAATCGTCCAGTATGCCGACAAATGAGGACACACCAGCTAAATCTTAAAGATAAATTTTTCAAGGTGTGACTGAAATGCGGTGCTGACACTATGGAACTCACCCTCTCCAATTTAAAACACCCCCTCTCCTCCTTAGCTGCGCCCCTGACTGGATAGCATGGTTTTAACCACAGTTCATATAATTATCCAGTAAGCTTATCGCAGATCATTTCTGGTCTTCGTTCTCGGTGCGAACAAAAAGCTCCTCCCACTTCTTCGTGCAGTTATTAATAGCGGGTTTCCACTTGTTTCCGATTGTTTCGCGTAAAGTGCATTATTCGTAATAGCGGGTTTCCACTTGTGTCCGATTGTTTCGCGTCTGACTTGTCTACCCGTGAAAAGATCTGAAGCCGCTTATGTTTCTACTTTCTCTGGAGCACTCGCACCCCGGTCCGGTTTTTTATAATGGGTGAGATAGGGAATGATCATACTGGATAATTATATGAACTGTGGTTTTAACCGATTGAACCTTGGATCTTCCACCAACACAAGTGAACATTCATTAAACAAAATTATTTGAAAAAAAAACTACGTTTTCTAAAGAGTTAAAGAGGCTGAGTTACAAGGTCGAACCTTAAAACGTACAGGGATTAGGAGGCACAGTTGGGGGGCTGCCGCCCCCCAAATCCCCGCTTTCGTAGCCTTTAAATAAAAAAAAAAAATCTTTAAACTGAAAGTAAGGAGCGACATTAAATCTTAAAACGAACAGAAATTATTCCGTATATGAAAGGGGCTGTGCCCTCCTCAACGCCTCGCTCTTTACGCTAAAGTTTTTATTGTTTAAAAAAAAGAGTTGTGAGAAAGTCAAACTTTAGCGTAAAGAGTGAGGCGTTGAGGAGGGCACAGCCCCTTTCATATACGGAATAATTTCTGTTCGTTTTAAGATATAATGTCGCTCCTTACTTTCAGTTTAAAGAACTGTTTTTTTATTTAAAGGCTGCGAAAGCGGGGGGTTTGGGGGGCGGCAGCCCCCCAACTGTGCCTCCTAATCCCTGTACGTTTTAAGGTTCGACCTTGTAACTCAGCCTCTTTAACTCTTTAGAAAACGTAGTTTTTTTCAAATAATTTCTGCACATTTTTGTACAGTTTATTACTTATTATTGCTTGACTAACTGTTAGCTGATCGTGTCAGGAGTTAAAGTTGGGGGGCTGCCGCCCCCCAAACCCCCCGCTCTTGAACATTCTTGTGTTAAGACTTTTAATTCCTGAATACTCAAATCACGTCGTACAGGGTGCCTCCTAATCCCTGTACGTTTTAAGGTTCGAACTTGTGAATCAGCCTCTTTAACAGCCCCCCAACTGTGCCTCCTAATTCCTGTACGTTTTAAGGGTCGACCTTGTAACTCAGCCTCTTTAACTCTTTAGAAAACGTATTTTTTTTCAAATAATTTAAAAAAGAAACTGAGTTTCTTTTATAAAGTTTAAATTCAGTATATAAAAAATTTGCTCTTACGGTGAATCGAACCCGGGTTTTCCGCCTGACAGTCTGGAATATCAACCGCTGGACTAAAGAGACACAATTGTAATTGTTTTTTTAGTAAATGGAATCTATTTTTGACGCAAGCAAATTCCCACAAAACTTGATATTTGGTTTTTGGAAAACAGGGAAGGAGTGATCAGATTAAGCTGAAATTTCGAGGATAAGCTTCCAGGCCCAGGAAAGCTTATCCTCTAAATTTCAGCCCGATCAGACAACGTTAAAGGGGGGCTGTGGTGGGAAAAATTAACATGGGCTATTATAGGAAAACGATGTTTTTCGTAAATGTAAATTCGGGGGATAATTTTTTCGGTCTGAAAATATCAAAAGGCCCTAACAGGTAAAATTCTGCTTCGAATGAGTCCTCATTCACCCGGATCAGTTGCCAACTGTGGCCTGTAGGCGTGGATAAGAAAAAAAAAAGAGAAATGAACTTTAAGTGGCTATATTTGGTTTTTGGAAAACAGGGAAGAAGTAATCGGATTGAGCTGAAATTTCGAGGGTAAGCTCCCGGGCCCTAGTAAAGCTTAACCTCTAAATTTCAACCCAATCGGACAACGTTAAAGGGGGGCTGTGATCGGAGGGTCGAAACTTCCGGCCCACTTTTACCCATGAAGATAAAGTCGGAGGGGGGGGGGGGTGAAATTTTGCACGTTTCTTAGTTTGAGCTTGGGCTACAAAATGCGATTACCGCTGTCTCTCTGCGACCGCTAGGACCGGAAATCGCTTAACATTGTGGTGGGTCACCTCTTTATAGAGGCACAAGTGTGCCTCCTTGATGTATGATTTATTATATTCTTTTTAGTTGTTTAGGTAGAGAATATACCTTCTTGAAGTCACCATAAATTTAGGACATTGCTGCACCGGGTATGTATTGACAAGTATTGCCAACAAATATACTTTGACTTCAATTGACTCACTTGTGCTGCTCTTTCCACATGGTCAGAGTTATCTGGTGGTGCCACCCCCAAGAACTGGGCAAGCAAAATTATCTGCGGAAATCTGGTGTCATCTTCTGGACAAGTCGCGCAAAAAAAAAACACATATCGGCTGATAACCAATGTTTTTCTTTCCGATTTCCAATAATGACACTGACCCTCATATCGGTCCGATAATATTGGTCGGCCGGTATATAAGTCGGCCCTAGTATGGAGCGACCTGGCTCGACAGTATCCGAAACTCTAAAATACAAATTTTTATGTCGATAGATATATCAAAAGAATCGGCTTATTATGCTGATTCCAAATATATAAGGTTCATTAAGCTTAGTGCTACCCCTCAAAAGTTAATTACCTGAGAAAATTTACCTGATTTTTGACAAAGGGGGAAAACGCCCCCTAAAAGTCAAGAAATATTAATGAAAATCGCACCGTCAGAGTCAGCGGAACCTTATTGTACAATGCAGATACATAGTTTGACGATTGCTTCGAACGCACAGAATATATTCAGACGTTGTCTGATTAAATGTTGATCTAACAAACAGTAACTTAGAGTAATTACAACACATCTGCAAACGGAACTTGAGAACATACAAATTTACTACCAACGAGATACAGTTAAATGTGTTGCTACGCACTGTGACCCGTGGAAACAGTTGCTGCAACACTCCATGGATCCTTGACCCCAGAGGTCTTGTTGCCTTGTTCACTCATAGGTGATCATTAAGCCAATATATATATATATATATATATATATATATATATATATATATATATATATATATATATATATATATATATATATATATATATATATATATGTATATATATATATATATATATATATATATATATATATATATATATATTATATATATATATATATATATATATATATATATATATATATATATATATATATATATATATATATATTATATATATATATATATATATATATATATATATATATATATATATATATATATATATATATATATATATATATATATATATATATAATTTTTAAGTGCATTAATCTATAATTAGTTCTAATTTTACAGACGGAGATTTTAGTTTTATTAAATTGGACCAAACTGTACTGATTGTTATTGGTGCAACCGCTGGAGGCGTTGCTGTAGCTTTGGGAATCAGTGTTGCTATATGCTTGTGCAGAAAGAGACCAAGATCAGTTTTGACACGACCAGGAAATTTGCATAGTCAAGGTAAAAAATTAAAGTGGATTTGGTAAACCTCAATAGGCTTAGACAGATTCAGTTAATTTTCTCTAAATTTTACTAATTGACTGGATTCTTGCCTATACTGTCCTTAAAGCCTGCGTATATCTGCTAGCCATTTACCTAAAGGTAGGATTGAAAATATTTTTACGACCTTTGTCTTTTACTTAAAGACAAATTACCAAGTAAAATACAAAGTAAAGACAAGATCACTTATACAAAAGTGGTCTTGGTACCAGGTACCAACAAATTAAACGATGGATATTGCCAAAATGTGAGAATATGGCCATATCAAGGACACGAGGGTTACTTGGCTTGAACCCAGTGGCGGATCAAGGGGAGGGGTGAGGGGGCGCGTGCCCCCTAAAATAGTCTATGGTAGTATAATTACTTAATTAATGCAAGTTTGCGTTAATTAATGTTGCTCCTAACGCAAGTTTATCGGATCAACCTATTTTGCCCCCCCCCCCCGTAAAAAATCCTGGATCCGCCACTGCTTGAACCTTACCCCGTCCCTGTGGTGAAATAAAATCTTGTTTGGCTCCTAAATTGGTCTAAAAAGCACATTTAAGACAGATCAAGCTCCACAAAAAAATCTTGATATTCATGTAAATTTCCCATAAAGATTAGGCACAGGAAACATGTTTTCCTTTGCAACTTATGCTACTACTACTAATAATAACTCACTGCCGCACCAAAAAGATTGGGTTCAAAACACCAACGTACAATAGTCCCCCACTTCAGTCTTTTCAAAGGTTTATTCTTTACCCTCCCCCATAAAATTCTAATTTTCCTTAAATCATCTCTCACAATCTCATCCCACCTCATTCGGGGAAGAACTGCATTTCCTTTGCCCCAGATGGATGGCCAAAAATCACAGCCTTGACAAAATGTCATCTTTCATCCGTAAAATGTCGTCTGCATGGCAACCTGTCTTGTTTTATTACCCTAGAAAGTAAAATAAAGCCACGTTTTTCTTAAAGATCATTGTTTAATATAGGGTTAATCAAACGATTACCAAAACCATTACTGTTTCTGCTAGCCAAAACTCACTGCAGCGCAAGCCTCCTGAGTCCAGCACAACTGCACACACCTCTTATCTGGCCCACTATGCTCAAAGCTTCACTTTTCACCTTCTTCTAAGAAGTTCCAATTTCATTTAGATCCTTCTTGACGACCTCTGTCCACCCCATTCTGGGACAACTTACTTTTTGTTTGACTCCAGATGGATAGCCAAAAAGACCGATCTTTTAACAACCTGTCGGTAGATTCTGCCGTCCGTGTTATGTCGAGATAGTCATTTTGGTGTCTTTCAAGAGCTTCCTTAAGATAAGATATCATAGGTAGTGCGATAGCGCTGGTTAAGTAAAGAGCAAATTACATTGAAGGAGTAGTCGTAGAAATAGGGCAAAAATTTTCTTCTCACGCCTCATTGTTCACCAAAAACATTCGATAAAGTTTTGAGATATCGATTTTGTTCAGCATAGCTGAAAGTTCCAATAACGACGTCCCTGGAGATAGCATGACCCTCTCCCAGACCCTTGGGGCAAGGGCTGTAATTTATGGGCTGTAAATTAAGCCCTTTATCCAGTGCTTAACCCTTTTAGACCTGAACATTGAAGGAGGGCTTAAAAAATTCTGAAACCTTGCAATAATAAACAATATACGCTTAGTTTCAATATAGTTTCAACTTCAATTATTTATTTCATTCACAAACTGAAATAGAAATGGTTACCATATGGTCACCTTAGGACCAAAAAGATTCATTTCTTTTAATCTGGAAGTTCATAGAACAGTTTCTGTCTCCATTCAGACACAACCGAACCTTACATTTAACGCGTAGAATTCAGCTAGTTGCACCCCTTGCATATTTTTCGTACCGGCAGCGTCCCTTTTCGACTGTGTCGGGTAGATGGCCAGCAGTGTCATATTGCACCGATTCTGACAGCATGCCTGCTTCTGTAGTTTTGTTTTTCGCTTTGTAGGAGCAATAAAATAGGGTCAACCGGCATGAGGACTATTGACAACTCCTGACACTGGCAAGGATCTGCAAATATGCATCTTGAAGTGCATCAAGGACACATGCTGTCTACTCAGGTCTTTGCACTCTCGTCTATGTTGAAGCCAAGCATTGTTCAGTGCTAAGTCAAGGAAATAATAGACTATCCGCATGTACCATTTCTTGGACCGTATGCCATAGCAGTATAGCTCCAGAAGCATATCAGACAAGTCTACGCCACCCATTGACTTGTTGTACTCACGGACAACACATGGGCGATCTACCTCGACAAGGCTACGAGTACGTCCATCCCAGCTTTGACACTGGTCGACTGGAGCTACGGCACAGAACGATGAGGCCACATGCACTGGTTTATTGTTGAACCACTTCACAATGGAGACTTCCGTGTGCCTCTCAAGCCTAGAATCATAGCTTCCACGCCCTTTCTTTTTCAATGATGCCTCACTTTCCAAAATTGCCCCTCTCATACGATTACTCATTATTGTCCCTCATGATTCAATCCCGTGATTGGTGCGTAAGGCATGAATAAGGTCAACAGATGTGCAAAAATTGTCAAAGTACAGCTTGAAATTCATTCTCCATGGCACATTGTCGGTCATTCGAAGGACAACGTCAGCACCCATCCCCAAAGGACTAGCCAGAAGTGAGCCGTTTCCTGTGTAGATTTCTAGGTCATAGACAATCCTATTCACGCCCGCTCTCGTAAACTCTTTTACACCCCATGAATGAAACTTGTCTTTCAAAGGCTGTTTGAAAATTAGCCGACCCTTGAAGAGAATCATCTGTGTGTTTATGCTTTGTCTCTCCTCAGGTGGTATGATTTTTAGATTTTCTCTGAGCTCATCATACATTGGTCTGATTTTGTGCCTTTTATCATGACCAGATTGATCACATGGCACTGCTAAGCTATCATCAATGATATGAAAAAACTGCCGAATCATCAAAAATCTGTCACGGCTCATACCCTCTGTGATCTGAGTGTATCGAAAAGTGCGCTCCCAGTACATCCTCATAGCTGGTAGCTTTACACTACTCATGAGCATCTGGACTCCAAGGAACCGGTTCTTCTTATGTCGGGTCAGCTTCAGGGCAATCCTAGCGTTTGTTTTCCTCGTTGCATGCAGATTGGTTTGGTCAACTAATCCAGCAACCATGCTATCCGTGAGAAAAGTTCTGAATAAATCAATGGGTAAGTGAATTTCTATTGCTTTCAGGAGGAAAGTTTTTCTGGGGACATCACGGGGCTCAAACTCTTTTCTTAGCCACTTGTATTCTTTTGTGGCATCTTGGTTTTTCCTTAATGCGGTGGGGACGGTCGAAGAAGAAATATGTGATGAGCTTGTCGATAGGATGGGAGACTGTTGAGCTTCAGTAGCGGGGTACGTACTGGCTTAACCAGCATCAAATTGGTCGTCTGCACCCGTAAAAATTTCGAAACAGTTCAAAATGCTGAGAGGTAAGTCTTCTGTAGGATTGTCAACCGGCTGAACAGGCTGCAGGGTGGCGTATGGGAAGCTGGCACCAGGGATTGAATTGCATAATAGATCAGACTTGTCGTCATCATCAGACATGATTTCCATCTCAGACTCGTTGTCTAGTGGCAGAACCATCTCTGTAGCTCGCTCTTGGGTGAGCTTCTCTCTTATACGTTTGCTCATCTCCGTGAAAATATTTTCTTCCTCTTTTCTTGATTTGGAGTTTTCGCCGGAATAAGAGAGGCTGGTTGTCTCTGGAAGAGAAAATTGTGATCAGACAAAGGGTTCATGGGTGCTTCTGCTTCGTCAAATTAGAACAATCAGAATGAAGTACTTCACGAATAAACAAAGTGAAGTAAACGAAAGAATCTAGAGCACAATAAACAAGTCAAACTATAATAGTATAAGAGAAGCATCTTCAAAAACTACCCGTCTCAAAACTTAAAGTTACCATATGGTAACCGAAAAAAAACTTAGAAGGGAGGGATGAAGATAAAACTAAATAAGAGTCTTATACATACAAGCTAAAAGTAGAGACTTTAAGGAACAAAACAAGATAATAAAAAGGAGAAAAAATCACCTGCATCGTTTTCATCATTGATGTCAAAATCAGCTAATTTTCGGTTTTTAGGCAAGTGATTTGTCTACATTTCTTGAACCGCCAAAACTTTCTCATTCATTTGCTTAATTGTCTTTCCCTCGAATTATGAAATAAGGAATCCTCCAGATGAATCCTTTATGAATACATAGCAAAGGATTCTTGCTAAGTCAGAGAAATGACCGGCTGGAAATGATAGTGAAGAAATAATGCACGATTCCATAGAGACGCAAATTTTGCCACAATATCACTTGAACTCAATCTGAAAACACTTTGCTATTAATATGACAATTTTTAATGGGACCACTTGTTTTCAGGTACCGTGGCGTTTTTTGTTATTTACAAAGATACATTTCACCGTTCATATGCACTATGCACTATAGTCTTAAGTTCCGATGAAATCCTTTTATTTTTGGTTTTCTAGGATACGCATCAAACATTTCGTGGTAACGAACTGTAAGTAAGGATCGATCCGGCTCAATAGTAACCGAAATTCTAAAAAAGGAATGTTGATACCAATAGATGCATGAAAAGAATCTGATTTTGATGCTGACTTCAAATATATAAGTTTCATAAAGTTTAGTTTTACTTATCAAAAGTTACGCGCCTGAGAAAATTTGCCTTATTTTAGAAAAAGGGGGGACACACCCCCTAAGAGTCATAGAACTTTAATGAAAATCACACCATCAGATTCAGCGTATCAGAGAACCATACTATAGTAGTTTCAAGCTCCTATCTGCAAATATGTGGAATTTTGTATTTTTTGCCAGAAAAAAGATCACGGATGCGTGTTTATTTGTTTTTTTTTTCCAGGGGTGATCGTGTCGAACCAGTAGTCCTACAGGAGGGCTTATTTGAACTGAAATTAAAAGTTCTAGTGCGATTTTTAAGTGACCAAAAAGTTGAGGGCAACTAGGCCCCCTCCCACGCTCATTTTTCTCCCAATGTCACCCGATTAAAATTTTGAGATAGCCATTTTGTTCAGCATGGTCAAAAAATACAATAACTATGTCTTTGAGGATGACTTAATCCCCCACATTCCCCGGGGGAAGGTCTGCAAGTTATGAACTTTGCCCAATGTTTAGATATAGTATTGGCTATTGGGAAATCTACAGAAGTTTTCAGGGGTGATTTTTCTGGTAGTTGGGGGGGGGGGGGTTCGGGGTTACGTGGAAGGATCTTTCCATGGAGGAAGTTTTCATGGGGGAAGGAACATTGCTATGAAGGGGGCACCGGATTTCCAAAAGTAAGGAGCAACATCAAAAATGAAAACGAACAGAAATTATTACGTATATGATTGTGTTCGCCTCCTAGTCATTACCTCGCTCTTTACGCTAAAGTTTTTTTTGTACTTTCAAGGAGCAGCACTCTAATTAACGGCCTTTGTGATTAAGGGGTCATTCTTAAAGAATTGGAACAAAATTTGAACTTTAGCGTAAAGAGAGAGGTATTGACTAGGGGGAGAACCCCTTAATATACGTAATAAAAACATACGAAAATAGAAGTTCGTTACGTAAGTTAATTCGTAGGTTACGTCAGAACAAGCTTTCGAGAAAGCCATTTATCCAAAAAAAAGCAAAATTAATTGGCAAATTTCGTTTTAGTTATTCATGTATTGTTAGCCAAAGTCAAAGCTGCATTAATTCAAAAATGTTCAGAAATTAAATAAAAGAAAACAAGTTTTTTTTTTAAACTGAAAGTAAGGAGCGACATTAAAACTTAAAACTAACAGAAATTATTCCGTATATGAAAGGGGCTGTCCGCTTCTCAACACCTCGCTCTTTACGCTAAATTTTGACTCTGTCTCACAACTTTATTTTTTTAAAACAATAAAAAACTTTAGCGTAAAGAGCAAGGTGTTGAGGAGGCGACAGCCCCTTTCATATACGGAATAATTTCTGTGCATTTTAAATTTCAATGTCGCTCCTTACTTTCAGTTTAAAAAACTTGTGTTTTTATTTAATCTAAACAAGAACCAAATCAAAGCACTATCAAGTTTCATTTTAAGTCGTCAAACAGTTCGTGGTAACGAACGGTAAGTAAGGAGCGACCCGGATCAATAGTAATCGAATGTGCAAAAAACAGAAGTTTGATACCAAGAGATATATTAAAAGAGTCAGCTTATTATGCTGATTCCAAATATATAAGTTTCATTAAGTTTACTCCTACCCATCGAAAACTATGAGCCTGAGAAAATTTGCCTGATTTTAGAAAAAGGGGGAAAGATCCTCTAAAAGTCATATAATGTTAATGAAAATCACACCATCAAAATCAGGGTATTAAAGAACCCTACTGTAGAGGTTTCAAGCTCTTATCTGCAAAAATGTGGAATTTTGTATTTTTTGCCAGAAGAATCATCACGGATGGGTGTTTATTTGTTGTTTTTTTTTTTACCAGGGGTGATCGTGTCGACCCAGTGGTCCTAGAATATCGGGAAATTCCTCATAGAACGGAAATTAAAAGTTTTAGTGCTCTTTTTAAGTGACAAAGCAATTGGAGGGCAACTAGGCTCCCTTCCATACCCCTTTTTTCTCAAATTTTCCGATCAAAATTTTGAGATAGGCATTTTTTTCAACATAGTTGAAAGACCGAATGCCTATGCCTTTGCAGATAACACGAAACCTCCCGCCACAGCCCCTGGGGAAAGATCTCCAAGTTAAAAAATTTTCTCATTTGTTATGTATGGTATTTGTTATTGGGAAGTATGCATACATTTTCGGGTGGGGGAGGACAAACTTTCTGTTGGGGGGGGGGGGGTTCTTTCCATGAGGAGGGATGTTTCCAGGGTTGATTTTTCAGGGGAAATTTTACACTAGGGTAATTTTCCAGAATTCCTATACGAAATTCTTATTATGTCTTGCTTTCTCTTTACCGACTCAATTTTACGCGTGGAGATGTTAAGTAGTAAATTTTCACCAAGATTGAATTGTCTCGAGGATATATCCGTGGGGAGGAGGAATTTTTCCGGAGTGTTGGTGCCAGATTTCCAGGCATTATCTAGACAACGATCAGAAATTAAATAAAAAACAAGTTTTTTCAACTGAAAGTAAGGAGCAACAATAAAACTCAAAAATAACAGGAAGTATTACCCTCCTCAACACCTCGCTCTTTACGCTAAAGTTCGAATTTATTCTCAATTCTTTAATAAAGACTCCTGAAACACAAGATTCATTTAATTAGAACAATAAGAAGCTTTTTTTTTTAAACAACTAAAAAACTTTAGTGTCAAGAGCAGGTTTTGAGGAGGGGGCACCCCCCCCTCATTTACGAAATAAGTCCTATTCATATTAAGTTTTAATGTTGCTCCGTACTTTCAGTTGAACAAACTTTGATGGTTGCCTAGCTGTGCGTCTCAGGCGTGATAGCAAATTGATGATACGCCAACCTAAAATCGACTGGCAATTGGTGTGAGATACAACCTGCTTTAGATACAGGGTTGCCACCTCAACCAAATAAAAATCACCAGTTTTTCACCAAGAAAATCACCAGAAATCACCAGATTTTCACCAAGAAAATCACCAGAAATCACCAGTATTTCACAAGAATCACCAGAAATCGATGGTCAATAATGATAAGCTTTACACCAAAAAGATGCACTGGGCACCCTGAGCTAAAACATTATGTTTTTCAAAGGCCGTCAACTACACAAGGAGAAAGAGAATTTATACCTAAGACCGGAATTCCAGGCAAAGACTGAAATTGTTACCTAAAATCCTGTTACTGGACATGAAGAGCCTTTTTATTTATTTAACTACTATTATACTTTTCTTTGTCTTTACTTTGCAAAATCTTTTTCTTTTTATTTTTTATTTTTTTTCTTTTCTTTTCTTTTTATTTTTTCTTTTCTTTTCTTTTCTTTTTATTTTTTCTAGGTTTCCATTGAAAAGAATAACCCCAATAATCCTCTTTTGTCCTCAAATCGAATTTCATTTGCTTATGAGCGTTTTTAATCCCCCTGCCATTGTTGGTATCCTTAGTGGTAAACTTTAGCTCTGAAAAATGCGATTCAAATGGTGTCAGTTTCTTATATATTTATTTTACTTCCGAAAAATTGTCGTGGGTCAAGTCTAAGCTGAAATATAAGACAAGCGGTGATAAATCTTTTTTCTCTGGTTCCTTCGAGAAGAGCCCCTTGAGACTGAGCCCCCTGGTTTCTTGAGACTGTTATGTCCCTTGAAAAAAACCTAGCCTAGGCTGCTGAATCTAGGTTCATGTGGGACTAGGCTTTCTTTACCTGAGATTTTTTTTTTCGTTTCTGAGCCTCAATCCGTTTTTATCACACATGGAACACACATGTATGTATTTATAAATTAAAATTTTTAACTATGGGGAAGCCGATTGCCGAGCTAAAAGGATACATAGAAGCTCAGAATAACGCCACTTTTTAGAAATAACGAATAAAAACAAGACAAAAAATATGAAAATCACTGATTATTTCACCTTAGTAAGACAGCGAAACCAATCATGCATGGAATGTCAACCAATTTTGTTAAAAATCACCAAATTAAACGAAAATCACCAGAAATCCCCAAATTAAAAGAAGAAAATCGCCAAAAATCACCAGATTCAAGAAAATCACCAGAAAAATCACCAGGAGGATGAAATTTCACCAGATCTGGTGATAAATCACCAGCAGTGGCAACCCTGCTTAGAGGGGAAGCGTAACTAATCACGCTTATCTTCCGAACCAAGTTTCAATATTTACTAGCGCGTATGGAAAGTGTTTGCTACCAAACCACGGCATGTCTAAATATAGGAGCCACCATGGTATAAATGAATTGCAATTATTATCACTATATCTTAAAACTGCATGGGTTGGAGGAAAGGGTGGAAAGATGTACAAACTTCCACTGAGCTTGCATTGAGCAAAACGGTCGGTAGCAAAGAAAACAGGGATGAAAAAAAAAAAGAATAGTAGGAGCAAGAGAAACTAAACAAACTAAAATAGGACATTTTCCCTTCTCCTGTTTCCTTATTTTAATTAATTTATTATTAAATTATTAGCAGTTTTTTCTACAACGTCTTATACGGTCACCAGAAAGATCAATGTACTTTGTGAACGTAGTATATGCGTTTTTTTAAAACTAGTGAGGGGCTATTGAACTTGTTCAGTGGGTAACACTTTGTTTTACCAAACGATATATCGACGTCTTATACCAGTACTGTCAAAATCATTTTTTTTTTGTAAAATGTAGTATCTGCTGTTATTAGGCTACTTTGCAATCACTCCCCCTTAGAAGGAAAAACTATAAAAAATCTGAAAACAAAGTTAAATATTCTAAAATACTTATATCATTCTACCCTTCATGTCATTCCTTCCTTCCCTTTCCAGTTATCTGGAATCAACATTCAACCTACACGAGACAACACATTTTTATTCTTTGTGTGTATTCACCAAACCTACCTGCTTGTATATTTACAAACGGCCATACAATACCTCTAGTCAAACGATGCCCATACGTAAGCCATCACTTTGGAAATTACTTATGCTAAAAACAATCCCACAATAGGGGATTCCTGAATCGGGAACGACTGAACTGGCTTTGTCCATGCGCCCTCAGGACAACAATATCCATGCCACGAAGATTTTTGGGGCCCTTTTGCAGAATCATTGATAAATTTGACTAATTTTAGTTGTTCAAGATTTATTTTATTTTTTTTTTGTACTCCTATTTAATGGAAACTTAATTATTGATATCTTCCAGAAATTTATTCTTATTCTTATATGTCGAATATCAGTTTTCAAAAGTTTGGATATTTATTAATAAAAGTTTAATCTTTTATGAAACTGTCTAACCATTGTTGTGCCACAATTTATTTTTGATTTTATTATATATTTTATTATAGTCTATTTTTCTTTCTTTTTAGCGGTCTTACCAAGTTTGACAAATGGAAACATTCCCAGTCAGACAGACCCACTACTGATTGAGAAGAACCAGGGAAACGTAAAGTCCCCTGCGGACGTCCTATTGTCCCTTCTTCGCCAGGCCAGCCTCTTTTGCCTGGTCGAATAAGGAGAGCACCTTCTGATTCGTAAGTAGATACAAATAGTGACATTTGAAAATAATGAGTAGAAACTAAACATCACACATCAAGAATATGTTTTTATTGTTAGAACTAGCATGTAAATGGACAAACAAAATGATTGTTTGATCGAAAATAACAATGTAGAACGTTACTGCTTACTAGTACTTTCGTATTCGTTAGTATTTACAACATAATTTACAACACTTATTACTAAAGAAGTATTTACAGTGCTTCTTGCTTTAAGTACTTCCGTATTCGTTAGTATTTACAACATTAATTACAATACTTCTTACTATAGAAGTACTTACAGTACTTCTTGCTTTAAGTCTTACAATAACATCAATTCGTATGTTCAAAGATGGTATCTGGAAACTGTGAGATCAGAAATATGTTTTGGACAAACAGAATGATTGTTTGATTGAAAACAATAATGTAGAAAGTTACTGCTTACTAATACTTTCGTATTCGTTAGTATTTACAATATTATGTACAGTACTTCTTACTATAGAAATATTTACAATACTTCTTAATTTAAGTGTTACAAAAAATTCAATTCGTATGTTTAAAGATTTTATCTGGCAACAATGACATCAGAAATACGTTTTTATTGCTAGAATTCGCATATAAATGGGCAAACAAAATGATATTTTGATTCAGAACAACAATTTAGAACGTTACTACTTACAAGTACTTTCGTATTCGTTAGTATTTACAACATAATTTACAAAACTTCTTACTATAGAAGTATTTACAGTACTTCTTGCTTTAAGTCTTACAAAAACTTCAATTCGCATGTTTAAAGATGGTATCTGGCAACAATGACATCAGAAATATGTTTTGGATAAACAAAATGATTGTTTGATTGAAAACAATAATGTAGATCGTTACTGCTTACTAATACTTCCGTATTCGTTAGTATTTACAATATTATGTACAATACTTCTTACTATAGAAACATTTACAATACTTCTTAATTTAAGTGTTACAAAAAATTCAATTCGTATGTTTAAAGATTTTATCTGGCAACAATGACATCAGAAATACGTTTTTATTGCTAGAATTCGCATATAAATGGGCAAACAAAATGATTGTTTGATTCAAAACAACAATTTAGAGCGTTACTGCTTACAAGTACTTTCGTACTCGTTAGTATTTACAACATTATTTACAATACTTCTTACTATAGAAGTATTTACAGCACTTCTTGCTTTAAGTCTTACAATAACATCAATTCGTATGTTCAAAGATGGTATATGGCAACAGTGAGATCAGAAATATGTTTTGGACAAACAAAATGATTGTTTGATTTAAAACAATAATGTAGAAAGTTACTGCTTACTAATATTTTCGTATTCGTTAGTATTTACAATATTATGTACAATACTTCTTACTATAGAAATATTTACAATACTTCTTACTTTAAGTGTTACAAAAGCTTCAATTCTTATGTTTAAAGATGGTATCTGGCAACAATGACATCAGAAATACGTTTTTCTTGCTAGAATTCGCATATAAATTGGCAAACAAAATGATATTTTGATTCAGAACAACAATGTAGAACGTTACTGCTTACAAGTACTTTCGTATTCGTTAGTATTTACAACATAATTTACAATACTTCTTACTATAGAAGTATTTACAGTACTTCTTGCTTTAAGTCTTACAAAAACTTCAATTCGTATGTTTAAAGATGATACCTGGCAACAGTGAGATCAGAAATATGTTTTGGATAAACAAAATGATTGTTTGATTGAAAACAATAATGTAGAACGTTACTGCTTACTAATACTTTCGTTTTCGTTAGTATTTACAATATTATGTACAATACTTCTTACTGTAGAAATATTTACAATACTTCTTACTTTAAGTGTTACAAAAGCTTCAATTCTTATGTTTAAAGATGGTATCTGGCAACAATGACATCAGAAATACGTTTTTATTGCTAGAATTCGCATATAAATGGGCAAACAAAATGATATTTTGATTCAGAACAACAATGTAGAACGTTACTGCTTACAAGTACTTTCGTATTCGTTAGTATTTACAACATAATTTACAATACTTCTTACTATAGAAGTATTTACAGTACTTCTTGCTTTAAGTCTTACAAAAACTTCATTTCGTATGCTTAAAGATGATACCTGGCAACAGTGAGATCAGAAATATGTTTTGGATAAACAAAATGGTTGTTTGATTGAAAACAATAATGTAGAACGTTACTGCTTACTAATACTTTCGTATTCGTTAGTATTTACAATATTATGTACAATACTTCTTACTATAGAAATATTTACAATACTTCTTACTTTAAGTGTTACAAAAAATTCAATTCGTATGTTTAAAGATGGTATCTGGCAACAATGACATCAGAAATACGTTTTTATTGCTAGAATTCGCATATAAATGGGCAAACAAAATGATATTTTGATTCAGAACAACAATGTAGAACGTTACTGCTTACAAGTACTTTCGTGTTCGTTAGTATTTACAACATAATTTACAATACTTCTTACTATAGAAGTATTTACAGTACTTCTTGCTTTAAGTCTTACAAAAACTTCAATTCGTATGTTTAAAGATGATACCTGGCAACAGTGAGATCAGAAATATGTTTTGGATAAACAAAATGATTGTTTGATTGAAAACAATAATGTAGAACGTTACTGCTTACTAATACTTCCGTATTCGTTAGTATTTACAATATTATGTACAATACTTCTTACTATAGAAATATTTACAATACTTCTTACTTTAAGTGTTACAAAAAATTCAATTCGCATGTTTAAAGATGGTATCTGGCAACAATGACATCAGAAATACGTTTTTATTGCTAAAATTCGCATATAAATGGGCAAACAAAATGATTGTTTGATTCAAAACAACAATGTAGAACGTTTCTGCTTACAAGTACTTTTGTACTCGTTAGTATTTACAACATTATTTACAATACTTCTTACTATAGAAGTATTTACAGCACTTCTTACTTAGAGTGTTACAAAAGCTTCAATTCTTATGTTTAAAAATGATATCTGGCAACAGTGACATCAGAAATTTGTTTTTATTGCTAGAATTAGTATATAAATGGACAAACAAAATAACTATTGGATTGAAAACAATGATGTAGAACGAAGAACGTTTTGCTTACTAGTGCTTTCGTGCTCGTTACTTTTTACAATATTATTTACAAAACTTCTTACTTTAGAAGTATTTACAATAATTCTTACTTTAAGTGTTACAAAAACTTCAATTCTTATGTTTAAAGATGGTATCTGGCAACAGTGACAACAGAAATATGTTTTATTACTAGAATAATCATATAAATGGACAAACAAAATGATTTTTTTTATTCAAAACAACAATGTAGAACGTTACTGCTTACAAGTACTTTCGTACTCGTTAGTATTTACAACATTATTTACAATACTTCTTACTATAGAAGTATTTACAGCACTTCTTACTTTAAGTGTTACAAAAGCTTCAATTCCTATGTTTAAAGATGATATCTGGCAACAGTGACATCAGAAATTTGTTTTTATTGCTAGAATTAGCATATAAATGGACAAACCCAATAACTATTTGATTGAAAACAATGATGTAGAACGAAGAACGTTACTGCTTACTAGTGCTTTCGTATTCGTTACTTTTTACAATATTATTTACAAAACTTCTTACTTTAGAAGTATTTACAATAATTCTTACTTTAAGTGTTACAAAAACTTCAATTCCTATGTTTAAAGATGGTATCTGGCAACAGAGACAACAGAAATATGTTTTATTGCTAGAATAATCATATAAAGGGACAAACAAAATGATTGTTTTATTGAAAACATCAATGTAGAACGTTACTGCTTACAAGTACTTTCGTACTCGTTAGTATTTACAACATTATTTACAATAGTTCTTACTATAGAAGTATTTACAGCACTTCTTAATTTAAGTGTTACAAAAGCTTCAAGTCTTATGTTTAAAGATGATATCTGGCAACAGTGACAACAGAAATATGTTTTATTACTAGAATAATCATATAAATGGACAAACAAAATGATTGTTTGATTCAAAACAACAATGTAGAACGTTACTGCTTACAAGTACTTTCGTACTCGTTAGTATTTACAACATTATTTACAATACTTCTTACTATAGAAGTATTTACAGCACTTCTTACTTTAAGTGTTACAAAAGCTTCAAGTCTTATGTTTAAAGATGATATCTGGCAACAGTGACATCAGAAATTTGTTTTTATTGCTAGAATTAGCATATAAATGGACAAACGAAATAACTATTTGATTGGAATCAATGATGTAGAACGAAGAACGTTATTGCTTACTAGTGCTTTCGTATTCGTTAGTTTTTACAATATTATTTACAAAACTTCTTACTTTAGAAGTATTTACAATAATTCTTACTTAAGTGTTACAAAAACTTCAGTTCTTATGTTTAAAGATGGTATCTGGCAACAGTGACAACAGAAATATGTTTTATTGCTAGAATAATCATATAAATGGGCAAACAAAATGATTGTTTGATTGAAAACATCAATGTAGAACGTTACTGCTTACAAGTACTTTCGTACTCGTTAGTATTTACAACATTATTTACAATACTTCTTACTATAGAAGTATTTACAGCACTTCTTACTTTAAATGTTACAAAAACTTCAAATCTTATGTTTAAAGATGATATCTGGCAACAGTGACATCAGAAATATGTTTTTATTGCTAGAATTAGCATATAAATTGACAAACAAAATAATTATTTGATTTAAAACAATAATGTAAAACGACGAACGTTACTGCTTACTAGTGCTTTCGTATTCGTTAGTTTTTACAATATTATTTACAAAACTTCTTACTTTAGAAGTATTTACAATAATTCTTACTTAAGTGTTACAAAACTTCAAATCTTATGTTTAAAGATGATATCTGGCAACAGTGACATCAGAAATATGTTTTTATTGCTAGAATTAGCATATAAATGGACAAACAAAATAATTATTTGATCGAAAACAATAATGTAGAACGAAGAACGTTACTGGTTAATAATGCTTTCGTATTCGTTATTATTTACAATACTTCTTACTTTAGAAGTATTTTCAATAATTCTTACTTTAAGTGTCACAAAAACTTCAACTCGCATGTTTAAAGATGATATCTGGCAGTAGTGACATCAGAAATATGTTTTATTGCTAGAATAATCATATAAATGGACAAACAAGATGATTGTTTGATTGAAAACAATAATTTAGAACGTTACTGCTTACTAGTACTTTCGTATTTGTACCTAAGTTACTACTGTACCTATTTAGAGATCAGAAGCAAAACTACTAAGCATTTTTTCTCTTTCTTTTTCTGAACTTTCATATCACATTCCCAGCTTGTAGCGTGTGATATTTTACTAAAATAATTAACCAAACTAAAATAATTTCTGTTTTTGGATTCGACTTTAATGTGTTAAAGGGGTACTTATCGAGTCAATCAATTTTATGATTAAATAAAATACAATTTAATAAACAGGATAAACGATGTTCAATAATTTATTTGATAATCTAATTCTTAAATGAAAAAATTTCTATTAGTAATAAGCTTATTTAAATGCTAAAACACCATTATTAGCTATTATTTCCGCTTTGACTTTTTTTTTGTCTCTGCCACCTTTGCTTGTTAACTTGTTTATCGAATTAAAACGATATTGATATCGAATCTGACCATGTTGGAGACATTAGCAGAGGTAAGTCAAATAAAGTTAAAGTATATTTCTTGTCAATATTTGTCAATACACACCTGGTGCAGAAATGTTCGAAATGTATGGTGATCTCGAGAACGTACAACTTCTACCAAAACAACTAAAACGAATACAATAAACCATACATTTCTGTTTATTGAATGTTCATTTGCGTGGGCAATAGATCCGAGATCGATCGATTAAGACCATCATATCTAGTCAGAGGTGCAGCTATGGGAGGAGGATATGTGGTAAGGTGTGGAGGGGGCTGGGGAAGTTCCAATGTATCGGCACCCCGCAAAAACACCTTGTAAAATTTACCTATTTACCTTGGAAATTTAGCTCATGTGTCCGCATTTGTCAGCATACTGGACGATTTTGTTGACACATTCTTCAAAACCTCCTCCAAACTTAACACCCTACTTGCACCCCTGCATCCGGTGTGCCTACCATGGATTCGTTAGCAAGAGACCATATCATATGAGTGTAAAGTAATGTTTTCACATTAATATGTGAATGATTAAAATACAAATTCCTACTGTTGAAATATGGGTTTCAAATAATGAATTTAAATATAAATCTCACACTTCTTTCAATCAGACTTTCACGTATTTGTGTATATGTAACTAAACTATAGTTTTAATTAATTAATATAGTTAATATTTATAATTAATTAATATAGTTTGCTTAATATAGTTTTACTGTCCAGACTAGAACTTTAGTTGGCTTAATTGTTTTTCGAAATTCTTACTAAATAAATCTTTTTTGCATCATTCGGAACCCACAGTGAATTATTGAGACTGTTTTTTGGTGTAGTGAATTATGTAGACCAGGGAGAAACATGGGATTATGAATATGGGCAGAATGCAGGGTTTAAACGTCAGATAAGGTTTTTTTTCCGAAGGGGAATTTATCAGCAAACTACATAGGTATTGTATCGGTCCGACACCGATATATCGGTACCGATTTCGAACCCCAAAAATCCATATCGGCCGTGCTCTAATTGAGTTTTCTTCTATATTATATTCTAAAATACTATTTAATATCCTTGTCGTGGCTCGTGTGCTTTGTAAAAGTAAAGTTATGCAGACAAATTTTATAATTCAATAATAAATAGGAAAGTATATAGAAAAATATAATTTTTCAAGAAAAGTTTAATTCTAATTCTACTCTAATAGAATTTTATTCTATAATTCGAATTTTATTTTCTGTTTGAATCTTTCTATTTTGTTATTGTATTGTCTCAAAAATGCCCTTAAAACAAATATCACTTCTGAATTAAACAAGATAAATAACTCCTGGGGTCACCAAAAAGGCTATACATGTGTCCGTTCTCCTGCACAGTGCAGCACAGTGCAGCATAGCTCTGGGCCTGCCCCTCTTCCTCACATTTTGACTTGCAATGATATACCATAATTTCTAATAAAGTACCACATCCAGGATTGTTATTTTCTTTCTTTTTTTTTTGGGGGGGGGGGCGGGTTAGGGGTAGAAGAAATACATCTTCCGAGATATTATAATTATACAAACAAAGGCTATAATCAAATTCACCAATAAAAACATCAATATAATAAAACCGCAACCTTTAATAAACGAGAGAGACAACGCTGAAGAATATTTCTCAGTTAAACAAAACAAAAAGTTTTTAATTATTAATTGTATTATTATTATAGTTAGATGAAATTAGAATATGGTGAACCGTATACTATAAATATATGTTTTAACTTTTTTTTTCTTATTTCAGAGAAATAATGGCAACAACAAAAGAAGAATGGTTTGTTTGATTTTGAATCAGCGTCCGCAGGGGATCACCCAAATTTTTATTTCACCTGAGCATATCATTTTGTAAGGAGTCGTATTTTAAATTTTAGACACCTATGTATAGGTTTTAGTATTGAAAAGTGTCCAGTATAAATGACCTTACACTTATTATAATACAGTTCAAAATATATATAATTTGAAGTATGGCCTAAAAAAGCTAGGGCAAAACAGGTTATTTATACTCCCCCCTCTCTTTTGCTACCTTTGGTAAATTTTACATTTCTGAAATTTTTACTTGACTACAAGGATCAACTGAAAAAAAAAAAAAATAATAAAAATCGTCAAAATTTGTTCTTCCCATGTGCACTTCCCAAAATCCTATGTTTGACACAACAAAAGCCATAAATATATTTTTGAATGATCCAGTCAGGTCTTAATAGGCGAGACAGGATACGACGCATAGCTGGTAAAGAATAAAAAATACCTTTGATAGTAATTTTCACTTGTCAAATAGTCTTCAATTTTTACGGAACATTCGACGAGCAGCCAGGGTCGCCGCTCAGCAGGTTATTTTGGTGCCACTTTGGGTGGCAAAATAGTGTCAATTTCGTATAAAAAGTGTCATTTTCCAAAAATTTGCCACTCACGATGCTTCGCATCGTTCGCGCTGGTACCGACAAGCTTTTCAAATTGAAAATATTGGCCAATCGACTGGGGATCACCTCCGCGCAGTTTTCAGCATCTTTTAATTTTCAAACATGAAAAGTCAGCTCTAATGCCATCCATAAACTACAAAAAAAGCAATATTGATTTTACTTAGGCAGTGCTGATTCTCTGCTTTGCGCAGCACTTCCACTCTTGTCAACTTTTCAGCCCTCCCCTTAAGACCCGCTAAAGCGCAAATGGTACTTACTGTATAAAATGGGAATTCGTCCCGCACAGTACTTATTTCTCTTTTTTGTTCTGAGTAGTCTTTGCCCATAGCGCAAAAAAGGAAAGAAAAAAGAAAAGAGAAAAGCCGTCTGAGTTTTTTTTTTGAGAAAACAGAAAAAGGGGACAGCAATACTTGTCTACATTAAGAGTTGTTCATCCAGTTTTTCCACACAATGGACTGTCTGGATTATTACAGTACACCTGGGTACTTGAAACTTTTCTCTCAAAATACTGAACAGAAGGCCAACAAGCTTTTTCAACTGAAAGTAAGGAGCAACATTAAAAATAAAAGGAACAGAAATTATTACATATATAAAAGGAGTTTTCCCCTCCTCAACACCTCGCTCTTTACACTAAAGTTTTTTAGTACTTTTAAAAAAACGTCTTATTGTTCTAATTAAACGGCCCTTGTGTTTCAGGAGTTATTATTAAAGAATTGGGACAAAATTCAAATTTTAGCGTACAAAGTGAGGTGTTGAAGAGGGGGCAACTCCCTTTATACACGTAATAATTTCTGTTCGTCTTAAGTTTTAATGTTGCTCCTTACTTTCAGTTAAAAAACTTGTTTTTTTTATAAATTCTTGATCGTTTTTTAGATAATGCCATGAAATCTAGCCCCACCTCCACCTAGAAACCCCCTCCCCACGGTAATATCCTCTAGACAATTCAATCCCGGTTAAAATTTACCCCGGATAATTTCTCTTAACCATTCTGCGCGTAAAATTGAGACGGAAAAGAGAAAGCAAGACATATAAAAAGAATTTTGTATAAGAATTCTGGCAAATTCCCTCAGTGTATAATTTCCCCTGACAAGTTCACTCCCTGGAAACTTCCCTCCTCATGGAAAATTCCCCCGTGGAAAAACCCCCAGCAGAAAATTTGCCCCCCCCCCCACCGAAAATGTATGCCTACATCCCAATAACAAATACTATGCACAGAACAATGGGCAATTTTATAACTAAAAGACCTTTCCCTGGGGCTGTGGGGGTTCTTGTTATATCCAAAGGCATAGTTATTGGGCCTTTCAACTATGATGAACAATATGGCTATCTCAAAATTTTGATCAGACGATTTCGAGAAAAAAGGGGCGGGAGAGGGGGCCTAGTTGCCCTCCAATTTTTTTGGTCACTTAAAGAGGGCACTCGAATTTATATATTTGAAATCAGCATAAAAAGCCAATTCTTTTGATATATCTATTGGTATCAAAACTCCGTTTTTTACAGTTTCGGTTACTATTGAGCCGGGTCACTCCTTACTTACAGTTCGTTACCACGAACTGTTTGATAATTCAATTCAATCAATCCCGGTGAAAATTTACGTTGAACAACTACTCTTAACCACTCCACGTGTAAAATTGAGACGGAAAAGAGAAAGCAAGACATATGAAAAGAATTTTGTGTAAGAATTCTGGCAAATTTCCCAAGTGTATAATTTTCCCTGACAAGTTCACTCCCTGGAAACTTTCCTCCCCATAGAAAATTCCCCTGTGGAAAAACCCCCAGCAGAAAATTTGTCCCCCCCCAACCGAAAATGTATGCCTACATCCCAATAACAAATACTATGCACAAACAATGGGTAAATTTTATAACTAAAAGACCTTTCCCCTGGGGCTGTGGGGGGTCATGTTATACCCATAGGCATAGTTATTGGGCCTTTCAACTATGATGAACAAAATGGCTATCTCAAAATTTTGATCAGATGACTTTGAGAAAAAAGGGGCAGGGAAGGGGGCCTAGTTGCCCTCCAATTTTTTGGTCACTTAAAAAGGGCACTCGAATTTATATATTTGAAATCAGCATAAAAAGTCGATTCTTTTAATATATCGATTGGTATCAAAATTCCGATTTTTACAGTTTCGGTTACTATTGAGCCGGGTCACTCCTTACTTACAGTTCGTTACCTCGAACTGTTAGATAATTCAATTCAATCAATCCCGGTGAAAATTTACGTTGGACAATTAATCTTAACCACTCCACGTACAAAATTGAGACGGAAAAAAGAAAGCAAGACTTATGAAAGAATTTTGTATAAGAATTCTGGCAAATTCCCCCAGTGTATAATTTTCACTGACAAATTCACTCCCTGGAACCTTCCAACCCCATGGAAAACCCTCAAGCAGAAAATTAGTTCTCCCACCCCCCAAAAAATGTATGGCTACATCCGAATAACAAATATTATACGCAAACAATTGGCAAATTTTATAATTTAAAGACCTTTCCCCTGGGGCTGTGGGGTAGGGGGTCATGTTATATGTGCTCCACGGTCATGGGTCTTTTAACTATGACGAACAAAATGGCTATCTCAAAGTTTTGAACGGACGATTTTGGGAAAAAGGAGTGGAGGACGTGGCCTAGTTGCCATCCAATTTTTTTGGTCACATAAAAAGGGCACTAGAACTTTTAGTTTACGTTTGAATGAGCCCTCTGGCAATATTCTAGGACCACTGGGTCAATAAGATTACCCCTGGGGGAAAACACACACACAAAAAAACAAAAAAACAAAATTAAACACGCATCCGTGATCTTTCTTGGAAAAAATATAAAATTCCACATTTTTGCAGATAGGAGCTTGAAAACTAGACAGTGGGGTTCTTTGATACGCTAAATCTGATGGTGTACTTTTCATCGAGATCACTTGACTTTTAGAGGCTATTTCCTCCTTTTTTCGAAACCAGGAAAACTTTCTCAGGCTTTAAAAAATTTTCTCAGGCTAAACCAAGTAAAATTTACATATTTGAAATCTGCATAAAAAGCCGATTATTTTGATATATGTATTAGTATCAAAATTCCGGTTTTTGGAGTTTCGATTACTATTGAGCCGGGTCGCTCCTTACTTACAGTTCGTTACCATAAACTGTTTGATACAACTAATAGTCTACTAGTCTACAACTAATAGTGTATAATTTCCACTGACAAATTCACTCCCTGGAAATTTCCTTCCCCATGGAAAACCCTCAAACAGAAATTTAGTTCTCCCACCCCCCCCCCCCAAAAAGTGTTTGCCTACATCCGAATAACAAATATCATACGCAAACAATTGGCAAATTTTATAACTTAACGACCTTTCCCCTGGGGCTGTGTTTGTGGGGGGGGGGGTCATGTTATATGTGGTCCTAGGTCATGGGTCTTTTAACTATGACGAAGAAAATGGCTATCTCAAAGTTTTGATCGGACGGTTTTGGGAAAAAGGAGTGGAGGAGGGGGCCTAGTTGCCATCCAGTTTTTTTGGTCACTTAAAAACGGCACTAGAACTTTTAATTTACGTTTGAATGAGCCCTCTGGTAATATTCTAGGACCACTGAATCAATACGATTACCCCTGGGAAAACACACACACACACACACACAAAAAAACAAAAAAAACAACAACAAATAAACACGCATCCGTGATCTTTCTTCTGGCAAAAATCCACATTTTTGCAGATAGGAGCTTGAAAACTATACAGTGGGGTTCTCTGATGCGCTAAATCTGATGGTGTGCTTTTCATTGAGATCAATTGACTTTTAGATGCTATTTCCGCCTTTTTTCGAAATCAGGAAAATTTTCTCAGACTCGTAAGCTTTGCTGGATAAGACTTAACCAAGTAAAATTTACATATTTGAAATCATAATAAAAAGCCGATTCTTTTGATATATCTATTAGTATCAAAATTCCGTTTTTTGGAGTTTCGGTTACTATTGAGCTGGGTCGCTCCTTACTTACAGTTCGTTACCACGAACTGTTTGATACAACTAATAGCCGATCAGACACTAACTCTTTCAAATAATTTATTTTGTAAAAACTGTAGGATATTTTTCGTATGACGTACATGGGAGACAAAACTTTTGGGTACTTGACAAACGTTTGGGTATTTGAAACTTTTTTTTCTCTCCGAAAATACTGAAGAGGATGCCACGAACACAGATCGCAGCTATTGATGACCCTTGACAAAATACAATTAATAGTCGATCAGGCGCCATCTCTTTCAAATAATTTATTTGGCAAAAACTGTAGAATATCCTTCGTGTGAGGTACATGGGAGACAAAACCTAAGGAAATTATGACTTATTACACTCAAAACTTCGTGATCAGGAAATAGCTAAAAGGAGAAAGTGCGTCCAACACTTTTTTTTATGGTGATTAATCAGAGGTTTCCGAAATGGCTGTTATTTATGATCAATATGATGAAGATGAGGCATAAGTTTCTGATTAATATGAATATAAATAGCGATATGTATTTTGTATTAATGCTTTATATACAAATTTAATTGGAAATGATTTAACTAATTATATTAAAAAAACAGTAAACAATTCCACTCAACCTGTTACGGATAGACCTTTTAGGCTGGCCGCCAAAAAGGCAAGATTAGCTTTGAGAGCTTGTCTGTAAGCTTTTCTTATTCCATTTGAATCACAGTTTATATAATTAGGATCACATTATTTGAATCACAGCTAACTATATATACTGTGATTTGAATGGACTGTCTTTTTTTTCATCTCGCTTGATGTACCAGTCCTGGTTGAACTTCCTTGAAGTAATGATGCTAGGGCTGTTTTGAAATTTTTTTTTTTAGTTTTTACGATTGAATTTCATTGTGAGTTTCTTTTATATTGGCTTTTCTTTATTTGTTTTGCTGAGGATGGATCTTGGATATAGGATCAAAATATTCATTTGAAGTTGTGTTCCACTGTTAATTACAAAATTTCCCTATTGTTCTACTTATTGTTTATGATTAATATGAAGGAGCATAAATATAGCAATAGAGTGTTTCTGAATCTGAAAACAGAGAGATGGGAAAATGAAATAAAAAAGAATATTGATGCTTCTACATTGACAGTTTTCCTTCTGTTTTTTTTTTAATTGTTTTTGGTAAAAAAAAGTGCTACTTTGAAAAAAAAGTATTATTTTTACTAAAAAGTGTCACAATGGTGTCACGTTTCCCAAAAAGTGCCACTTTAAAAATAAAGTGCCAAAAGTGGCACAAAAGTGTCACCGGTGGCAACCCTGCGAGCAGCTTTCCAAAACTGCGTGCATTAGCTATAGTCTCCTCCGCACAGTATTGCCAGGTTATGAGCCAAAAAGTAGGCCAGAGCCGTTGAAAAACAAACCAAAAATAATCTAGGCAAAGTTTTATTTGAAATAAGCAAGACAAAAGAGATAAAGGAGACTAGGGGGCTAAATAATTCTCCCTGATAGATTTCTTGTGTCAAAAATTTTTCTTAGTGCACTTTCATTTCAAAAAGACCTGAATTTCCGATTGTTCTTAAAATCATGCCGGAAATCCCCTCTCTGTGGAAATTGTTTTCCTGCAAATGCCCCCGCCCTACCCACTGTAGAAAGCTGCTCCTGTAGAAAATTTCTCCCGGAGAATTTATCCCGCGGAAAACTCTACCATGGAGAATTTCTCCCCTGTTAAACCCTCCTCCTACGGAAAGATACTCTGGACAATTCCAACCCAATAAAAATTCCCCGCGGCCAATTCTCTTTGATATCTACATATATAAAATTGACATGGCAAAGAGAAAGTAAGACCAATAAAAAGAATTTCGTTCAGGAATTCTGACAAATTCCACTCGTATAAAATTTCCCCTGGAAAGTTTAATCCCCAGAAAATTTCCTCCCCAAGGAAATTCTCCCCGCGGAAAGTCGCTGCCCATCAGAAAATTCACCCACTCCCCCCCCCCAAAAAAAATATTTATGTATGCTTCCCAGTAACAAAATACTATACGTAAACAATGGGAAAGTTTCATGACTTACAAACCTTTCCCTAGGGGCAGTGGGGGTCATTTTATCCCAAAAAGTATGGCTAATGGACGTTTCAACTATGCTGAACAAAATTGGTATCTTAAAATATTGATCGGACGACTTCGGGAAAAAGGGGCGCGGAAGGGGGCTAATTGCCCTCCAATCCTTTTAATCACTTAAAGAGGGAACTAAGACTTTTAATGTACGTTCAAATGATCCCTCTTTCAATATTCTACGACTATTGGTTCGATGTGATTACCCCCAGGGGAAAAAAAACAACAAATAAATATGCATCCTTGATCTTTCTTCTGGCAAAAATACAAAATTCCACATTTTTGAAGCTGGGAGCATGGAACTTCTATATAAGGGTTCTCTAATACGCTGAATACGATGGTGATATTTTCACTATGATTACTTGACTTTTAAGGGGTGTTTGTCCCCTTTTTCAAAAATCTCATAAGTTTTCTCAGGCTCGTGGCTTTTGATGGGTAACACTAAGCTTAATGAATTATATGAATATATAAACTTAATATATATTTCGAATCAGAGTAATAAGCCAATTGTTTTGATGTATCTATTGATATCAAAATTTCTATTTTTAGAGTTTCTTTACTATTGAGCCGCGTCGCTCCTTACTTACTGTTTACCACGAACTGTTTGAAAACCAGAATGATATTTTTCGGTTTCCACAGACATATTACAAATGTGATCAAAAAGTGTGGGTAACATACAAGAGTGGAAACTAGCGCTAGTATTGGCCAAATACCTCAATGCCATCTAACGTTTGGCTTTACTTAGCTTTTTTTCCCGCTTATTAATAAGAATAATTAATTCAATTTGTTTCGTAGGTAAAATTAATGTCGTAATAAGTAACTGATCTCAGTTTCTGACAGAAAAACGATTACAAAGCTTGAAAAAATGTCAAATGTCACCAAAGAGTAGCAGGTGTAGATGTTTTGCCAAAACTCGTGCCAGTTTCCACTCTTAAGGACACCCTAGAAGGTCCATTATTTTGATCAAAAGCTTCCATCAATCAATTGATTAAAGCATGATTAACTGTCTAGGAACCTGTTTGACGCCTGAGTCAAGCGTTGACGGTGATTGATAGAAAGTTGGAATGACTCAATTGGTTCCTAGACGGTCAATCATGCTTTAATCAATCGATTGACAGAAGCTTTTGATCAAAATGATTGACCGTCTCTGGGTGTCCTTTACAAGATACCCGACCTCTTTGCATGTAATTGCATCCATTTGACAGGAATTATGTTGCACAATAATACAAGACTAATTCCGGTAGTATAATTATATATATATATTTGTTTACATTCTTCTAAACTGTTCGGCATCCTGCTGGAAACATAAATAGAAGTTAAAGGCCACCCTCATTTAATTAATCCCAGCTTTGTCGATGACTTTATGAATGAGATCATCACAGTCTTAAGCTACGCCAGGATACTGGAAAACTGTCTTACTAAGATCGTGATAATATTGATGTTTCTTACGTTTTTTTAGAATGATTGGTACAATAAAGGAATTCCTACTATTTGTATGTCAGCATAACTTCATTAAATCTTCTTTCATTGATAGCTTAATTCCAATCCAAGTATTTGCCGTTATTTTATTATCTTATTTGAAATTTTCGTGATTTTCTATGTCGATTTTCATAAATTCATGTGCCAAAACTGTACAAAACGGTGTTAATAGTTATACCTTACTTCAAACGATCATAAAAGTACATTTAAATAAACGATAATTTTGTTTCATGTCGTGAGTTCTTCCACTGGAGGTTAAGAACTCGATACCTATTATCAACCAATCCAATTGTGATGATGTGGGTATAACTGAACCACCTTGTAACTGAACCCCAAGCAACTGAACCCCTGTAACTGAACCACCGTCCAATTGAATCCCCATATAAAGGAACCGCTGTGCCAACTGAACCCCTTTTTAAGTGAACCCCAGTGTAACTGAACCCCCGTGCAACTAATACCCGTGCAACTGAACCACTGCACAACTGAACACCCTTGCAACTGAACCACCGTACTCAGTTTTTCAGTATTCTAAAAATATGAGGCAATATAATTGGGTTTTTACACAAGATATCTTGTGTTTAAAGAAGTTAGAATCTTTACATGTTCAGTTACGTTGGAATAGTTTGTTTTTTAAAGTCAAGATCATTCGTAAAATGCTCTGTTTTTTTTTCATAAAAAAAAAGAAATTCAGATGTCAGAGACCATATTAAAGCAGATTTATTTTTCTTTATTTCAGATGATTCAGACCTTTCTGAACGTTGGGTAATAAACATCTGTGTTGAAAATATTTGAACTTTGTGAATCTAGATAACGAATCTTGATCAGACGTCTTTCAGGAGATTACAGCTAAAAAGGACATGGGGAGGGGGGAACGGTTACACTCCATCTTTTTTTCAACGTTCCCTCAACACGGCCTGAAAGTTTAAACTTCAAACCCCCAGATTTATACCCTCAGCTGCTCCCGACAAATTGCAGATAAGTCTTCTTGTAAAACTGGATGCACATAGTACCTTTTGATTTAGTTGAAGATGATATCTAAACATTTTCCGAACGATGTGACGTCGGGTACCATCTGCCATTCAAGATATTGGTGATATTCCCTTTTCACAACCAGTAAAGGAAAAAATGTTTTTTGATCTAGCACAGGCCTTGTTAAACTATGGGTCGCGACTTCAAATGGGGTCGTGTAGCAAAATCCTGGGGTCACTACAGATTTTAATGTTAAATATTTAAATAGACGATTTTATAACATCTAGCTGTGTATTTAAGCAGAGTTACTCTCACAAACCTGCACACAAAAAAGGTTGGAATGCTTGCACACGGGTTTAGCGAGACATTGATTCAATAACACTCACTGTAATGTGAACTAGTGTGGTATTGACTCTCTTCGAAGTGTTCCCATTTTGGCTTATGTCTCCCCAGACTAACTTATTTTAATGGTGAATGGTGATCATTTTTTTTTTTTTTAATTTATCAGCTGGCTAAAATCTTGGCTAATTTAATTGTGATCTGGCTTATTTTTTGGCCTGAAATGCTTTTTTGGGGAAAAAAAATATTTGAATCGAATCATTTTTGCGTGAAATAACGAAGCTGTACTCTTTGTATGCTCGAAAAGATGGGGAGGACGAACCAGTGCCCTTTGTTCGTAATTCTTCTAATAGGTTCGAGGTTATGTTCTCGGACATTGCGTTTGGCACTGTAAAAATTGTTTTTCAAGTCTCTGACTAATTTTTTATACGTTCTGGCATCAGTGGGTCGTCTAGTGAAGTCAATTGTCAGTGTTTCACCGTAACAAGATTTCATTTTTTTCTTTTTATTCACTAATTTATCAGTTATTGCATGCAATATGTTATTTTATATATTTATTGGATTTTGGGATCATAATAATTTTTAGCCATGAATAAATGGCTCAACTTATATACGAGTGGTACTGACGCAGATATTAAAGCTACTAACTCTGCTCAGGCAGGTCGAAGTATTGAAAAAACATTTAATGTACGAAAAAGAAAATATGAGAGTGATATCTTCAGTTTTGCTTCAGTTCAGTTTTGCTCAAAATTGTAAGGGTAATGAACAACCTCTTTGTTTGATCAGCAATAAATTATAGGCTCCAGATAGTATGAAACCTAAGAAAAACAAAATAATAAATCTTGTATCAAACCATGTTTTTCTGTCAATAAACCAAAAAATATTTTGAAAGACCGTATAAATCTTTAAATAAAGCAAAAAAATCCTTTGAGAAATTTATGACCATTAATGAAAAATATTTACTGACGTCACATAAAGTTTCATGATGTATTGCTAAAAATAAAATGCAGTTTGCCAATTATATTCAAAAGATTTCTTTGTCAAACGACAGAAATTTCTGATATTAAAAAGGGCCAACTAGTGCAACTTTATAAAAATTAAGGAAAGCCCAAAAATTCCCATTCAGTTGATCCAAACAACTGATATTACTAAATTGGCTCAGTTGTTAGTATATGTTAGGTACATTTACAAGGATTCGTGGAGGAAGAATTGTTATTTTTTCGTCCTATGAAAGATCATGCTACATGAAAGACATAATTATATTGTTAAGTTGACAAATTTTTAATACTGAAAGTTTGGAAAGAAAAAATTGCTGTTGAATTGCAAAGATGGTGTAAGAGCAATATTGGCTTTAAACCATGACGGGCAATATTGGCTTTAAACCATTTTATAAAGCTGCTCATTATGGTCATATAACTTTTATTCACTGCCTTATTCTCCAAGAGGCCCTTGCAGCAAAAAAAATTAGCACCAGAATCAAACGTTGTGCTTCAGGATGTTGTTAAGATTATAACTTGTATTAAGAGCCATGCCTTTAACAGTCATTTATTTTTAAATCTCGGTAAGGATACGGATCCCAACCATGGGTGCCCATAAGGAGGGGGCAAGGGAGGGGGCACCAGCCCCCCCCCCTCTGGATGAAGGACGGTGTCATATATTTGTATTAACTTAAAAAAGTTTTTATATCGAATAGGTTTTCAAAGAAAAGTAAAGAGCTCTATGAAGCCAAAAACGGGCAAAAATAAAGTCAAATAATCTTCCAAGCGTAAAACTACCACAAATCACTATCAAAAATTAAACGAAACTGAAAACGAATAGAAATTATAATAAATAGCCTAGTCAAACTCAAAACGAGCAAAAATTAACATTACTAGGGCTGACAACCCCCATGCCTTCTCAAGACCAGAGTATAGTTTAGGCTTTACTGAAAAAAAAAAAAAAAAAAATGACCGTGGATTGTCAGTTTAATATATCTATACTGATATTTATTCCTTAAAATAAAAAAAAGGGTAAACAAAAGTGAGTAAAAAAAAGTTTTTTCCTTATTTAAGTAAAAAAAAGAAAACATTTAACCGTATTTTGTTTTCAGTAAAGCTCGAATCATGTCCTGGTCTTGAGAAGGGATGGGGGTTATCAGCCCTACTAATGTTTCTGTTCATTTTGAGTTTCATTTGTTTATTGATAGTGGTTTGTGGTAGTTTTACACTTGGATGATTACTTGACTTCATTTCTGCCCATTTTTGGCTTAATGGAGCTCTCTAGTTATCTTTGAGAAGCTTGTTTTGTGGAAAAAGTTTTTTTTAGGTGAATTTCTGTTCGTTTTTTATTTACAAAGTCATTTTTATAAAAAAATTGTTTTTATGTCTTTTCGGTTTTTTCTATAACAATATATAGAATTTTTTTTGTCTATAAGTTTGGCATAATTGTGGGGGTTTGACATACCCAATATCCCTAAAGAAATAGTTGCTGGACCGTTCTGCTATGCTGAACAAAATAGTTGTCTCAAAATTTTGACTAGATGTGTTTGAGAAATAAATCGGCTTGAGAGACGGGCTGATTACCCTTCAATCTCTTTTTAGTCTTAGAAAGGACCTTAGAACTTCTAATTTTGGATCGAATTAGCTTCTTTAGATGTTTCAATGATATTTCTAGCTATTATAGAGTGGTGCTGCCTATGATACTGCTTATATGCCTTTTTGAAAACCTGCATGTATACAGTTTTTCGTTTAATTGGAACGCCCCCTAAACACTTCCCATAAATTTCACCTTAATACTCTTGGTGTCATTAGTTACAGTAACTGTAGTTGTAATACTAAAAGTATACACATAGTGCCTTCTGGCTAGTTCAAAATCCCCCACAAATTACTCTTTAAGATATAACTTAATTATATAAGTTTTTCTTGAGATATTGCATTGTCACCTTTTTGAAAGTTCACATGCTCATAGCTTGTTTTGATTTAGTTCAACGTCTGCCTAAATGTTTCTTATATTTGTTTACTGAAGACGTTGTTATATTCGCTTTGGACTATTGGCTACAAAATGGCTATCTCACAATTTTGATCGAATGTGTTTAGGGAAAAAAGTATATCGGGGGGGGGGCTATTTTCTCTCCATCAAGCTTGACTTTTAGAATGGAAATAGAACTATGCATCAAACAGTTCGTGGTAACGAACTGTAAGTAAGGAGCGACCCGGCTCAATGGTGACCGAAACTCTAAAAAACGGAATTTTGGTACCAATAGATACATCAAAAGAATCAGATTTTAATTCTGATTTCAAATATATAAGTTTCATCAAGTTTAATATTACCTATCAAAAGTTACACGCCTGAGAAAATTTGGCTGATTTTCGAAAAAAAGGGGAAAGACCCTCTAAAAGTTATTGAACCTTAATGAAATTCACACCATCATATTCAGCGTATCAGAGAACCCTACTGTAGAGGTTTCAAGCTCCTATCTACAAAAATGTGGAATTTTGCATTTTTTGCCAGAAAAAAGATCACGGGTGCGTGTTTATTTGTTTTTTTTGTTTTTTTTCCCAGGGGTAATCGTATTGACCCAGTGGTCCTAGAATATCGTAAGAGGGCTCATTGGAACGGAAATTAAAAGTTCTAGTGCCCTTTTTAAGTGACCAAAAAAATGGAGGGCAACTAGGCCCCCTCCCACGCTCATTTTTTTCTCAAAGTCACCCAATTAAAATTTTGAGATAGCCATTTTGTCCAGCATAGTGGAAAATCTAATAAATATGTCTTTTACGATGACTTAATCCCCCACAGTTCCCAGGGGAAGGGCTGCAAGTTATGAACTTTGCCCATTGCTTACATATTGTATTGGTTATTGGGAAGTATACAGACATTTTCAGGAAGAATTTTTTTTTCTGGTGGGGGGGGGGCTGGAGGAGAGGGTTACTCGGAAGAATCTTTCCGTGGAGGATGTTTCTTTGGGGCAAGGGACATTTCTATGAAGGGGGCGCCAGATTTCCAAGCATTATTTAAAAAACGATCAGAAATTAAATTAAAAAAACCCAGTTTTTTCAACTGAAAGTAAGAAGCAACATTAGAACTTAAAATGAACATAAATTATTACGTATATGAGGGGGTTCTCCCCCAAGTCAATACCTCGCTCTTTACGCAACAGTTTTTTTTAGTGCTTTTAAAAGAGCTATCTATTCTAATTAAACGGCCTTTGTGATTCAGGGGTTTGTGAATTAAATTTTTTTTTAACTTCTAACGTAAAGAGCGTGGTATTGACTAAGGGGAGAACCCCATCATATACGTAATAACATATACGTAATAAAAAAAAACAATAAAAAAACAAGCGATACGGCTCAATAGTAATCGAAACTTTTAAAAACGGAACTTTGATGTCAATAAATGTATCAAAAGAATGGGCTTATAATGATGATTCTAAATATATGAATTTTATTAAGTTTAGCATTACTCATCAAAGGCTACGAGCCTGAGAAAATTTACCTGATTTTTTAAAGAGGGGGGAAACATCCCCTAAAAGTGAAAAAATTTTAATGAAAATCACACCGTCAGATTCAGCGTATCAGAAAACCCTATAACATAGGTTTCAAGCTCATATCTGCAAAAATCTGCAACTGTGTATTTTTTGCCAGAAGAAAAATATACGAATATAGAAGTTCGTTACGTAAGTTAATTTGTAAATTACGTCAGAACCAAATTTAGAGACAGCCATTTAGCAAAAGAAAAGTAAATTTTTTATGCAAATTTTGTTTACTTATTCAATGCCGGCGAGCCAAAATAAAAGCTGCATTAACTAAAAGACGATCAGAAATTAAATAAAAAAAACAAGTTTTTTAAACTGAAAGTAAGGAGCGACATTAAAACTTAAAACGAACAGAAATTATTCCGTATATGAAAGGGGCTGTGCCCTCCTCAACGCCTCGCTCTTTACGTTAAAGTTTCTATTGTTTAAAAAAAAGAGTTGTGAGAAAGTCAAACTTTAGCGTGAAGAGCGAGGTGTTGAGGAGGGCACAGCCCCTTTCATATACGGAATAATTTCTGTTCGTTTTAAGTTTTAATGTCGCTCCTTACTTTCAGTTTAAAAAACTTGTTTTTTTATTTAATTTCAAATCAAATGAGCCTCCTCTACAGTTCACAAGACCACATCTTCCTAAAAACCTTACATCCCCGGGGCATAACTTAAAACCCTTACCCCCATACTCTGGGGGGTTATGTGAACCCCAAAGACCATGTTATGGGACCTTTGGACTATTTTTTAACAAATGGCTATCTTATTATTTCTATCGGATGCATTTGGGAAAATATGACGTGGGGGTGGGGCACAGCTGCCCTCTGATAAATTTGACTCTTAAAAATGGCTCTTCAACTTCCGATTTCCAATCCAATGAGCCCTCTCCGAAGTTTATACAAATACAGTTTCCATAAAAACATTAAATGCCCTCGGGGCATACCTTACAACCCTTGCCGTGAGGACTGTGAGGGGGTTCTCATCTTCAAAGACATAATTTATGGACTTTTAAACTATGTCAAACAAAATAACTATTTTGAAATTTTGACTGGAAGTGTTTGGGGAATGATGGGTGTGGGAGGGGGGATGGTTGCCTTCGAAGTTTATATGGCAACAACTGGCCATCTTAAAATTTCTGTCAGATGCGTTTCGGGAAAATGCAAAGTGTGTGTGTGTGTGGGGGGGGGGTATTTGCCTTCTGATCACTTTGACTCTTAAAAAAGCACTATAACTAATACTATAACTTAAAAAAGTACTGGTTGCCCTCCATGAGCTCTTTTTAAAAAACAAAACAATACACTGGGCATATCGCTCTTTACTTAGGCAGCGCTATCGTGCTGCTTATGTTATTTTGTCTTGAGATTTCAATTATATAGCATTAGAAGTGCAGATTAGACCAGGTAAGCCCCCCCCCCCCTAAAATTCAGCCTATGGGCACCCATGATCCCAACCACACAACTTTATTATTACATGGAAAAGTAAAAGGATTGTGAATAGATTTAAGTTTGAGAATATTATTGTTAAGGATGGAATTGAAATAATTTTAGCCAAAGGAAAATGTTTCAAAATGATTTATGACTATCCAAGTTGTGTTATTTGTCAGATATCTTTGTAAAATTAAACAATATCAAATTGTCTCTCCAGAAAAAAAAATGCAATATATTTACTTCGAATGATAAAATTGAAAGTTTTATAAAAGAGAACATAACATTTGGCAAAGTATGGTAGAAAAAAGTCGTTCGAATGTGTTCCTGTGTCGACAATTCTATAACCGAGGAAATCGTTCTAAAACGTTTATTGCAAAATTATTGTAGATCACTTAAAATAGAAACGCAGTTCCGTACATATTTATGTTAAATATTGATTTCAAAAAAGTAACTTGGATTCAAAAGCTGTTTTGGATTAGCTTAAGTGAGATTGATCGCATGTCACTTAAATCTCAACAGGAACCTGCTGAGCTTTCGAGTTGTTCAAACTTAAAACTAGAGTTTCCAAAACAGCCCTTAAATAAATTAAGGATCAGAACTTGAACTGCCCACAATCACTGATATGACGTTAAATGTTCTTCTGCCAGTAGAAACTACATATTTATGTTAAGTTACTTTCTCAGCTTCAATACATTTTAAATATCAACATTGTTCATCGCTAAAAAATATTCAAGAGGTCTTACGTCCAGCAGCATAAAAAATTCCACCAATATTTAATTGCCATGTAATAAAAAAAAGTATATCCATATGATTAAATTTTTTCCTTTATTTCAATTTAATATTTACCACTCAACGCCTGCGTTCGAATATATTCAATTGAACTAAGACGTTCACAGAATCTACTTTTGACGAAAAATAGGGCATATAATTTTTGTAAATATAATAAAGACAGTTTTGCAACTTTTTGTGCAATTTTTAATTTTAGATTTCTGTATTTTTTAAACAAATTCTAATAATATATATGTACATGTATATTATTACCTATCAAATATATCATCAAAAAACATATATAATCCTTTTGTTTTACATTTATATGGGGTCACCAAGAAACTAAGAATCATAAATGGGGTCATGAGTGAAAAAAGTTTAAGAAGCCCTCCTCTAGCATAATGAATGTTGAAATAAATCAAAACTTACTCTGTGCATACATATTGCTCATACAGGCGTATCAGCGATTTTCTTGGAACAGCTTAGCGTATCAAGATGAAAGCGCACGTAATGTATTAACTACAAAGTTTTAAATTAATTTCGCCTGCATCGGTTTTGAAACCCCGAAATGAACCAAAAGGAGATTTTCATTGATCGATCATTTACTCTCAGTGTGAGTAGACTGAACTTAGGGACTTTTGTATCAACTATTGTTGAAAAAACTCAATTTTTTCTGATATTCACAAAGATTTTAAAGTATGTGTGGAAACTTTTGTCACAACAACTAAAAATCCAAACACCGGTACTAAAGTCAGAGTGAATTGTCTCTTCTTCTTTAGCACTTCCCCATCCTGGGAAGTAGCTATTGGTTAGCTCTCATCTAGAACAGATTGTACAAGTGGCTTCAATATGGATTAAGATGGTATATAAGATAAAAAAATAAATAACTGCCTGTAAGATTTCTAAGGAGAACATCAAATCAGATTTTATTTAGTGATGATGGGATAGGAATGATTGTCAGTGCATCCACCAAGGGCAATTGGATGTTCCGAAGAGTTTGTAGCAACATTAGTAATTCCTCTATTCAGTAAATAGTTTTTAACAAAAAACTTAAAGATTGCATTTAGGAACCGAAAACTTCCCAAGTACCATTACAAAAGTATATTGTATTGCTGAAATATCGAATTTCACCCTCAAACTTACTCATATAATGCTTAGTTATATAAAAAAAATTCTTGCCTTCCTTACAAGGGTATCTGGGAGTTCCCAAGAACTTGGGTCAGCAATCGCTCTTCTTTTTTTTCAAATCAATCAATCGATTTATTCAACCAATAAACTTACGACAAAAACACTTCAACATAGAATCCCCCGTAAGGCACTATGGCCAGGAAAAAAACAGGGGAAGAACAGAAATGACGCAAATACTAAAAAAAAGAGAAGAAAAGTATTTTTAATATAATGCATTTCAACCTTTCAAAGACTCAACACACACACACACACAACACAAAACAAAGAAAAAAATACTATTTAAAAGACCCAAACAAAATGCGATTTTAAGAGACCCCCCCCCCCAAAAAAAAAAAGAAGATGTAGGACAATCCAATAAATTAAACCAAATTCCAAATATATATTTGAAACCAAGCCACAAAAAATATTAGATAAACTTAGTACCCCTCACAACAAACGTTTCTAACCCAAGCTAGGGTCAACCGCCCTCCCTCCTAAATAATAATAATAAAATGTAAAAAATATATTTAAACATGAAAAATCAAGACATTAAAACATTTCTTAAAGTTCTTTTGAAACTACCAAACGAGTGACATTCTTGAGCTGACTCAGGTAGGCTATTCCAAACGATATGACAAGCAGTTAATGAATTAAAGTCAGATCTCACCGATGGAGTAAATAAAATATTAATATTCCTTATTACGAATATGATGTGACGACCTATCAGTGACGAAAGAAGGAGTAGTTTGAATGGCTGTGGGAACATCACCATGAAGCTGATGAAAAGTGAAAGACGCGCACGAAAGAATGTAGAGAGACTACAAATCAAGTAATGGGCTAGTTGGGTTAGTTGTAGAACAATTTGTTTCCTGTATAAGCCTTCTTGCCTTATCATATAACTTAGAAAGTGGTTTCAAAAAAGAAGAGAAAGTTGACATCCATATTGTAGGGCAATAAGAGACGTAGGACTGAACTAAGCAATGGAACAGAATTTTTAAAACTGATCCAGGAAAAATGTGTTTTAGCTTCTTCAAAATTCCAAGACACCTTGAGTCTTCATATTAATTAGTTAAATATGATGCTTGAATGAAAGGTTTTCATCGAGAATTATACCGAAAAATCGGACATGTCGATCCTTAGGTCTACTGAGAGAGACCCTTGAAAGCTGGATATTAATTAACTCAGGGCACGCCAGAGAAATACGGGAAAAAATTAAAAAACTTGACTTAGCAACATTTAGGGCAAGGTAATTTGCATCAAACCAAAAAACGACTTTCTCAAAAAGGTCTACTAATTTGGGAAGCATCTCAGACTCAGTTCCTACTACAGTACCAATGTTACTGTCATCAGCGAAAGCAACAAGAGTGTCCACATCCTGCGAAAACGATGGATTTTTTTTAGCATTGAAAGATTCAGGATGACATAGGCGACAGCAAACTGTAGGTTTTTGTTTCTTAACCGCAACTATAAGGTCATTAACATAAATCAAAAACAGAAACGGTCCAAGAACAGATCCTTGGGGAACACCAAACTCAACTTCAGAAGAAAAGCGGGAAAGGGAATCTACGGAGATAGTTCTACCTGACAAATAGGAATTAAACCAAGCATGAGCCTCCACTCTTACACCATTGTGTGATAGCTTATACAGCAGAATCTCATGAGTTAAAGAGTCAAAAGCCTTACGGAGATCTAGGAATATAGCAGCAGGAATCAAACCAGAGTCAAGCGCGGTGTGGTGAAAATTTAAAAGAGTTACACACGCATGCTCCGTAGAATGTTTAGCTCGGAAACCAAACTAAAAATCATGAAAAAATCTTTTAGCCTCTAGAAAAGCAAGTAGACGGAAAAGCATGGTCTTTTCAAAAATTTTGCTAAAAACAGACAGTAAAGATACAGGACGATAATTGGCTGGATCATTTCTTGGTCCACCTTTATATAAAACAATTGCTCTAGCTCGCTTAAGAGAACTGGGGAAAATACCATTTTCAAAAGAAATATTTATAAATTTCGTCAATGGAGAAATAATTGAAGGAAGAATAAACTTAACTACCATAGTTGGAATACAGTCAGGGCCACACGACGAAGAACCCTTCAAGCTATTTACAACCCTGGCTACTTCAACATCAGAAGCAGGATGTAACACCATCGATTTGAGACAAGGCGGACCAAGATAAAAATTTTTATCTGGCTTTGACTGTGAAGACCTGACTGGAGAAGCAGTGGTTCTCCCAATATTGGCAAAATATGATGTAGATGCTGCTTGAACAGATGGAACACCCTCAACAACCACATCACCAACTACAAGACTTGGAGGGATGGAAGGAGCATGAGAAGAACGTTTGAGGACGGAATTGATCACTTGTCAAGTTTTTCAAAATATCTTTCCAACACGATCCGAGAATTTTTTAGAATAATAAAGGAATTTAGCCTTCCGGCAGAAAGAATTGAAAACATTCCTGTAGAGTTTGAATTGCTGAAGACGTGCAACATTCAAAGATGGCTTTGCTGACTTAATAGCTTTCCAAAGATTATTTTTTCTCCTCCAACTCTTTAGAAAACCAGGGGTCATCCATGGGTTAAGAGGAATAGATCTTTTTGACCTTGAAGTAGAGGGGGACAGAGCACATATGTCAAAAATAGACTCCTTCAATGACTCATAAAACGAATCAAACATTGAACAAAAATTATTATCCTCACCAAAAATATTCCATGTCTTCTCAGCTAAATGGGATCTAAGGCGGATTAATTCATTCAAACCAAACCTAAAAGAAGCTGAAACAGATGTTGGAGTGTCCCTATTCAATGTTTTTTCAAGGTTAAAACTGGAAAATACAGGATAATGGTCTGAAATATCACTTACTGCAACAGAATTCCGAACCAAATTAAGAGACGACAAAATTTGTCTCTTAATTTAATTAAAATTAATTAATAAATTAATTAAAGACGGTTACGTATCAGTTACACGTGTCGGAATACAGGTTGTTGGCAGAACCCCAGCAGCGAGCGTATCTGAGAGAAAATCCACCGTAGTAGAGGAAGCCATGTCAATTAGATTTAAGCTAAAGTCTCCCATTATTACAAGACCACATGGACGTCTGCCTATTAAATCCAAGACGTCAGCAAGGACCTGAAGAAAAGAAGGGACGGATCCACTGGGATGTCTATAAACATTACCAATTATCAAAACCTTATTTTTATATTTGATTTCAATAAACTGGGATTCACAAACCCCTTCATCATTCCTTGACAGATCGCTTTGAACAGTACAGGGAAGAAAATCAGAAATATACATTACTATACCACCCTTTGCCATCCTTCTGCGATTTAGTCACTCCATTTTGTAACCGGGTATATCTATAAGCATTTCATTGCTTGAATTAAGGAAAGTTTCACATAATCCGATAACATCAGGTCGCCCATCAAAAAATATCTGCCTCATCTAATCAATCGATGAACATAGACCCTGAGTATTGAGTTCAAGGACCGCCAAATCATCATCTCGTCTAGAAGCCCACTTTAAATCGGAAACATACTTACTAGCAATTGATTGGGAAATATTTAAGGAATTTCTTTTAATTTGACCAATTGAATTATTAATAATACTCAAAACATCTAATGGGTTACTTTGCAATCATAGGCAGCGCGCTAGCACCGCCTAAGTAAAGAACGATGTGGGCACAATGTGTTTTTTTTCTTCTTCTTTTTCAGCCAGGCACTTCGTATCGAAGGAGTTGTCTTAGAAACTTCGAAAATGGTTCATTCGATTGGAAATTGGAGTGGCTAGTGCCCTTTTTAATAGTCGAAAGTGATTGGAAGGCAACTAACCCCCCCCCACGCCCATCATTCCCCAAAACACATCCAATAAAAATTTTGAGATTGCCATTTTGTTCAGCGTAGTTGATTTCCTGATAGAAAATATGTTTTTGAGGAGGACACTCCCCCACAACCCTCAGGGCAAGGGTTTTAAGTTATGCCCTGAGGGCATATAAGAACGATCTTGTATTATTTGACCAATACGCTCCCCCTCACTCTCCCACAACCCTCAGGGCACACTCCCCCACAACCCTCAGGGCAAGGATTATAAGTTATGCCATGGGGGAATATAAGGTTTTTATTCGAAATCTTTGTCAGAGAAACTTGAAAAGGGCTCATTCGATTTGAAATTCAAAGGGATAGTACCCTTTTTAATAGTCGAAAGTGATTTTAGGGCTACTAGCCCCCCTCTCACGCCCATCTTTTCCCCAAACACATCCAATCAAAATTTTTAGGTAGCCATTTTATTCAACGTAGTTGAAATTTTTGGAAATTAGGTCTTTAAGGATGACAACCTCTCCCCCCACAGCCCTCAGGGCAAGGGTTGTAAGTTATGCCCTGGGGCATATAAAGTTTTTATTGAAAGTGTTGTCGTAGAAACTTCAGAAGGGCTCATTCATTTGGAAATTGAAAGGGCTAGTGCTTTTTTTAATAGTTGAAAGTGATTGGATAGCGACTAACGCCCCTCTCACGCCCACCATATTCCAAAACACATCCAATCAAAATTTTGAGATATCCATTTTGTTCAACGTAGTTGAACGTTCTGGAAATTAGGTCTTTTAAAGTGACAAGAAGAGCTAAAACAATTTCAAGATTTTCTACAGGTTGTGGAGCATCAACTATTCTGTCCATGCGCAACAAAATGGTTTTCGTTTGAATCAGTTGTCGACCGCTTGATTGAACAATGTGGTGTGCTCACTGAGTTTTTAACATACTATTTCTAGAAGAAAAGGACATGAGTGATGTCAATCAATATTTGAATTTGGTCAATCCAAAAGTCCATGGTTACCCAGGGGTAAAAAAAAACTTTGCGTGAAAAACACAAAAAGAAAATTGCAGGTCACGAGTTGTTTCGCATTCTTAGTTGATTTATGTTTGGCTTGTCGATTTGTGGGGGGGCAGCTGCCCCCCCCCACAAATAACAATATAACAATTCCCCCAGGGTTGATAAAACCCCCCAGAGCCCTATGGCAAGGGTTGTAAGTTATGCTTCGGGGCATAGAAGGTTTTTATGGAATGGGTGGTCGTATAAATTTCGAATGAGGCTCATTTGATTAGAAATTGGATGATTTAGTGCCTTTTTTAAGAGTCAAATTTGAGGGCAACCAGCCCCTCCCCACGCCCATCATTTCCCAAAACATCCAATCAATATTTTGAGTAATTATGTCTTTAGGAATGTCAAAATTTAGGAATGTCAATTCTTTAGGAATGTCAAATTTAGGATAAATTTCTTATCCTAAATTTCTAAATTTTCGAAATTATTTTAGATAATTGATTGACTATTTGACTTGTTTATGTTTGAAAAACCTTATAAAACAGGAATAGCCTACTCCTCATGCTAGCTTTAATAATGTGAGATTCAAATCATATATAGGCCAAATCTTATATTCAAATCATAAATGTGGAGGTTTAAATCATATATAAAAACTGAGTTTTTAACATATTGTCGGTCGAAGGAGATTTGGGGTGAAGTTTTATTTTTTAAGGTGGGTTTGAATAAAAATGAAATTAAGTTATTAATTGAAATGATGGCTGATAGTTTGCCACTGGACCAAAGAAGAAAGTTTATCGGGAGGGAAAAGTGAAAGGCTGGCCCTTATTTTGTCCTATGTGTGGAGGTTTAGACGAGAGCGTGTATCACTTGATGTGTGAATGTGAGGAGCTGAGTGATTGGAGACTGGAAGTGTTTGATAGGGGGATTATGATTTTGAGTGGTTGATGAATGTGTGTGCAGAAGAGTGTTTTATGGGTATCAGAAGCTTGGCACGATTCCTTCGTCTTGCGATGAATCATAGAAGTAGATTTCTGTAGGATTATGTTAGGTTATGTGCAATTTCTTTGTAATGGTTCTTTGTTTATATTTTTTGCCATGGCCTATGGGCTTTTAACGCAAATAAATTCTATTCTATTCTATCCATACCATTTCTAGAAGAAAACGACATGAGTGATGTCAATCACTTGGCTCTGGTCAATCCAAAAGTATAATTATTTACTTGCTTATTAAATACGTTGTTGCGCATGGACAGAATAGTTGATGCTCCACAACCTGTAGAAAATCTTGAAATTGTTTTAGCTCTTCTTGTCGCTTCACACCTCTCGAAATGTAGCTATAACTGTCATAACTAAATTTCACAATGTCAGATGGAAGTTTCTTTGTAGGGGGCAAAAGAACACAGGGCGAGCAAATGACAAACACAATAAAGTATGGCAAGCCATGGTCAATCATTTTTAATTTAAAGTGGCCAGGCCGTTCCGTTTTCCTAGCATTACACTGGCATTGTCCGAGGCATAGTCAGTTATATTTGAGCAAGGAAAGCATTGGTTATCGAGTTCCTTATAAATAAGCGTCTACAAGCCATTTTCACTGGCATCGTGAACATCAGAAAGAGCAAGAAACTCTTCCTTTAATTCACAGGAATTCAACAAAAATAACGACAAATGGTCACCAAGAACTTAGATGCAGTCCTGTCAGCACTATGGGAAAAGGGAATGTCGAAACTCATGTCAGTTTAATTAATTAAGGAATAGCGTAATTTTTTACGGAAAAAAAAAACATTACTCAGAAAACGTTCATTTTATTCAAAAGCGTAACTGGATTATAACTTCAGAAACTTATCAAGAATGTGACGCATATGGGACCCAGTGTTACCAACACCTAAAACAAAATGTACCACAAATTGCATGAAAAATGTACCAAAGACAAAAAAAAATGTACCATATCCCAAATTTTTTTCCGCGTGTTACGCGAAGTGTAACACGCGGATCGTCGGTCACGTAAAGTACTATCTATGAAAATTTTGCATAAGAACTTTTCATTCACTTTCTTTCTCCATTCCTTTGTTTTTCTTTCTCTTCTAATACAGTACATTACTCTTGACAGTACTTGAAGAAATTGTTCGGAGTAACAAATATTACAACAGAAACATTTTACTACAAACCAACAAAAGTCGTTGTTTTTCGGCCATTTACGACCATTTATAAACTTGGAAAGCTTTAGCAAACTTTTTCAAACTCAAAACGAGCAGAAATTAGCATGAGTAGGGCTCAAAACCCCTATGCCTTCCCAAGTCCAGAACATAACTTGCACTTTACTGAAAAAATATAAATGTTTTTACTTTTATAACTTTAATAAATCAAATAATATTAAAATTTTGATTACTAAATATCAGTGTATGCATATTAAACTGACAATGCAAATTCATTTGTATTTTTTTCAGTAAAGTGTAAATTATGTTCTGGCCTTGGGAAGGCAGAGTGGTTTTGAGCCCTACTCGTGTTAATTTCTGCTCGTTTTGAGTTTGACTCGGTTATTTATTGTAATTTCTGTTCGTTTTTGGTTTCATTTATTTATCGATGCTGATTTGTGGTGGTTTCACGTTTGGTAGATTATTTGATTTTATTTTTGCTCATTTTTGGTTTAATGAAGTTCTTTACTTTTCTTTGAAAACTTATTTTGTGGAAAAAGTTTTTTTTAATTAATTTCTGTTCGTTTTATATTGACATTGTCTTTTCAGGGAAAAAGAAAATAATAGTTTAAATCTTTTCGTTTTGTTTAAGACTTTATAGTTTGGCCTGCTATTTGTATGCCGGAGAAAAAATTTTCAGCAATTTTTAAAAACATACACCCTCTTAAAAATCTTGACACAGATAGTAGTGCTTAATTTAGTTTCATACCTCCTTTATTGATCTGAAATAGAAAATTTGATACCATTCGCAAAAAATCTGTTTACTTTCTTTGATAGCTTTGGTACACTTACGCTATTTTGATTTGGTTAAATGTTAAGAGCCGAAGTAGCCCCAAAAGTTTGAACATAATACCCTCAGTCTTTCTTGGGATACTGCTGAGATGCCTTATTGGGAATTAGCATTAATACAGTTCATTTTGATTTAATCTTAAGGCAAAATTTAGTTTTTAAACATAATGGGCAAATACGAGGGTGGGCGTGGGAAGGGAATTAGTTGCCCTCCAATCACTTTCCGCTATTAAAAAGGGCATTAGCCATTCAAATTTACAATCGAATGAGCCCTTTTCTAAGTTTCTACGACAACTCCTTCGATACGAAGTGCCCTGGCCTAAAGGAAAAAAAATAATACAGTGTGCCAACATCGTTCTTTAATTAGGCAGCGCGATTGCGCTGTCTATGATAATTTCTGTTCGTTTTAAGTTTTAATGTTCCTCCTTACTTTCATTTGAAAAAACTTGTTTTTTTATTTAATCACTGATACAGGTGCAGCCCAATATGCACATGAGTCTGCAATCTGCCTGAAATAGGACACCTTTCCTGTTGCAGAATCTGAGTAATCAAATGCAGACTGAAACCATATGTTATCTCATTCAGAAGAGAAGAGGCACTCAAGTTCACAGCATTCACCTAACACAGTGGTTAGCGGCCATTTTAGTTAAGAGACTCAAATATAGAAAATGTGATGATTATTTAATGTCTGACAACAATATATGTTTATTAACGTATCAAATCTATGTCATAGCTTTAGACCTTGACTCAATTGTGAGTACCCCACCCGCAATTGCCCCCACCCACAAATATTACTATTTACGTTAGTTCTACCCCAGGATGAAAGGATGATAAACTATCTATCTACAAGTGAAATAAATCATTTTATGCAATTCAGAAAAAAAAGATAACTTTCACTTCTTTTTCCTTAATAAAAAATTTCAAACTGAGGGGATTCACCTTTGGTGGTTGGCTTTGTTTTTTATTCCACTAGATTCCCATCCATCACGAATCCAAGTGTCATTATAGCTTCATTTTCAATCGGTAAGACTTGATACACAGAAAGATGTTTTTGTCGACCTTTGGACGCCGGAAGTGAAGTGTCTGTTTACGAAAAAAGGAATATATGTGACTGCTTCTCTGTCGCTTATCTTGACTATGCTGAACAGATCAGGGTGAAATAAAATATTTGCAGATGAAAGAATACAAGCATAGGTACAAAAATACTGAATTGCACCATAATTTTGTAAAATGTACCATATTTTGTGGGATTGTACCAGTAGAGGTGAAATGTACCAAAATGATACAGTTGTACCACGTTTGGCATCACTGACAGGGTTGCCACCCTGACCTGGAAGAATTTACTAAATCGGAGAGAACAAATTTACTAGATCGCATCTGTTTTTACTAAATGCTAAAAAAAATTTAAAAAAAAAAAAAAAATCGCATGTTTAAAGATGATATCTGGCAACAGTGACATCAAAAATATGTTTTTATTGCTAGAATTAGCATATAATTGACAAACAAAATAATTATTTGATCGAAAACAATAATGTAGAACGAAGAACGTTACTGGTTAATAGTGCTTTCGTATTCGTTATTATTTACAATACTTCTTACTTTAGAAGTATTTTCAATAATTCTTACTTTAAGTGTCACAAAAACTTCAACTCGCATGTTTAAAGATGATATCTGGCAGTAGTGACATCAGAAATATGTTTTATTGCTAGAATAATCATATAAATGGACAAACAAGATGATTGTTTGATTGAAAACAATAATTTAGAACGTTACTGCTTACTAGTACTTTCGCATTTGTACCTAAGTTACTGCTGTACCTATTTAGAGATCAGAAGCAAAACTACTAAGCATTTTTTCTCTTTCTTTTTCTGAACTTTCATATCACATTCCCAGCTTGTAGCGTGTGATATTTTACTAAAATAATTAACCAAACTAAAATAATTTCTGTTTTTGGATTCGACTTTAATGTGTTAAAGGGGTACTTATCGAGTCAATCAATTTTATCATTAAATAAAATACAATTTAATAAACAGGATCAACGATGTTCAATAATTTATTTGATAATCTAATTCTTAAATGAAAAAATTTCTATTAGTAATAAGCTTATTTAAATGCTAAAACACTATTATTAGCTATTATTTCCGCTTTGACTTTTTTTTGTCTCTGCCACCTTTGCTTGTTAACTTGTTTATCGAACTAAAACGATATTGATATCGAATCTGACCATGTTGGAGAGAGCAGCAGAGGTAAGTCAAATAAAGTCAAAGTATACTTGTTGTCAATATTTGTCAATACACACCTGGTGCAGAAATGTTCGAAATGTATGGTGAGCTCGAGAACGTACAACTTCTACCAAAACAACTAAAACGAATACAATAAACCATACATTTCTGTTTATTGAATGTTCATTTGCGTGGGCAATAGATCCGAGATCAATCGATTAAGACCATCATATCTAGTCAGAGGTGCAGCTATGGGAGGAGGAGATGTGGTAAGGTGTGGAGGGGGCTGGGGAAGTTCCAATGTATCGGCACCCCGCAAAAACACCTTGTAAAATTTATCTATTTACCTTGGAAATTTAGCTCATGTGTCCGCATTTGTCAGCATACTGGACGATTTTGTTGACACATTCTTCAAAACCTCCTCCAAACTTAACACCCTACTTGCACCCCTGCATCCGGTGTGCCTACCATGGATTCGTTAGCAAGAGACCATATCATATGAGTGTAAAGTAATGTTTTCACATTAATATGTGAATGATTAAAATACAAATTCTTACTGTTGAAATATGGGTTTCAAATAATCAATTTAAATATAAATCTCACACTTCTTTCAATCAGACTTTCACGTATTTGTGTATATGTAACTAAACTATAGTTTTAATTAATTAATATAGTTAATATTTATAATTAATTAATATAGTTTGCTTAATATAGTTTTACTGTCCAGACTAGAACTTTAGTTGGCTTAATTGTTTTTCGAAATTCTTACTAAATAAATCTTTTTTGCATCATTCGGAACCCACAGTGAATTATTGAGACTGTTTTTTGGTGTAGTGAATTATGTAGACCAGGGAGAAACATGGGATTATGAATATGGGCAGAATGCAGGGTTTAAACGTCAGATAAGGTTTTTTTTCCGAAGGGGAATTTATCAGCAAACTACATAGGTATTGTATCGGTACGACACCGATATATCGGTACCGATTTCGAACCCCAAAAATCCATATCGGCCGTGCTCTAATTGAGTTTTCTTCTATATTATATTCTAAAATACTATTTAATATCCTTGTCATGGCTCGTGTGCTTTGTAAAAGTAAAGTTATGCAGACAAATTTTATAATTCAATAATAAATAGGAAAGTATATAGAAAAATATAATTTTTCAAGAAAAGTTTAATTCTAATTCTACTCTAATAGAATTTTATTCTATAATTCGAATTTTATTTTCTGTTTGAATCTTTCTATTTTGTTATTGTATTTTCTCAAAAATGCCCTTAAAACAAATATCACTTCTGAATTAAACAAGATAAATAACTCCTGGGGTCACCAAAAAGGCTATACATGTGTCCGTTCTCCTGCACAGTGCAGCACAGTGCAGCATAGCTCTGGGCCTGCCCCTCTTCCTCACATTTTGACTTGCAATGATATACCATAATTTCTAATAAAGTACCACATCCAGGATTGTTATTTTCTTTCTTTTTTTTTTGGGGGGGGGGCGGGTTAGGGGTAGAAGAAATACATCTTCCGAGATATTATAATTATACAAACAAAGGCTATAATCAAATTCACCAATAAAAACATCAATATAATAAAACCGCAACCTTTAATAAACGAGAGAGACAACGCTGAAGAATATTTCTCAGTTAAACAAAACAAAAAGTTTTTAATTATTAATTGTATTATTATTATAGTTAGATGAAATTAGAATATGGTGAACCGTATACTATAAATATATGTTTTAACTTTTTTTTCTTATTTCAGAGAAATAATGGCAACAACAAAGAAGAATGGTTTGTTTGATTTTGAATCAGCGTCCGCAGGGGATCACCCAAATTTTTATTTCACCTGAGCATATCATTTTGTAAGGAGTCGTATTTTAAATTTTAGACACCTATGTATAGGTTTTAGTATTGAAAAGTGTCCAGTATAAATGACCTTACACTTATTATAATACAGTTCAAAATATATATAATTTGAAGTATGGTCTAAAAAAGCTAGGGCAAAACAGGTTATTTATACTCCCCCCTCTCTTTTGCTATCTTTGATAAATTTTACATTTCTGAAATTTTTACTTGACTACAAGGATCAACTGAAAAAAAAAATCAAAAATCGTCAAAATTTGTTCTTTCCATGTGCACTTCCCAAAATCCTATATTTGACACAACACAAGCCATAAATATATTTTTGAATGATCCAGTCAGGTCTTAATGGGCGAGAGAGGATACGACGTATAGCTGGTAAAGAATAAAAATCCCTTTGATAGTAATTTTGATTTGTCAAATAGTCTTCAATTTTTACGGAACATTCGACGAGCAGCCAGGGTCGCCACTCAGCAGGTTATTTTGGTGCCACTTTGGGTGGCAAAATAGTGTTAATTTCGTATAAAAAGTGTCATTTTCCAAAAATTTGCCGCTCGCGATGCTTCGCATCGTTCGCGCTGGTACCGACAAGCTTTTCAAATTGAAAATATTGGCCAATCGACTGGGGATCACCTCCGCGCAGTTTTCAGCATCTTTTAATTTTCAAACATGAAAAGTCAGCTCTAATGCCATCCATAAACTACAAAAAAAGCAATATTGATTTTACTTAAGCAGTGCTGATTCTCTGCTTTGCGCAGCACTTCCACTCTTGTCAACTTTTCAGCCCTCCCCTTAAGACCCGCTAAAGCGCAAATGGTACTTACTGTATAAAATGGGAATTCGTCCCGCACAGTACTTATTTCTCTTTTTTGTTCTGAGTAGTCTTTGCCCATAGCGCAAAAAAGGAAAGAAAAATGAAAAGAGAAAAAGCCGTCTGAGTTTTTTTTTTGAGAAAACAGAAAAAGGGGACAGCAATACTTGTCTACATTAAGAGTTGTTCATCCAGTTTTTCCACACAATGGACTGTCTGGATTATTACAGTACACCTGGGTACTTGAAAATTTTCTCTGAAAATACTGAACAGAAGGCCAACAAGCTTTTTCAACTGAAAGTAAGGAGCAACATTAAAAATTAAAAGGAACAGAAATTATTACATATATAAAAGGAGTTTTCCCCTCCTCAACACCTCGCTCTTTACACTAAAGTTTTTTAATACTTTTAAAAAAACGTCTTATTGTTCTAAAACTTGTGTTTCAGGAGTTATTATTAAAGAATTGGGACAAAATTCAAATTTTAGCGTACAAAGTGAGGTGTTGAAGAGGGGGCAACTCCCTTTATACACGTAATAATTTCTGTTCGTCTTAAGTTTTAATGTTGCTCCTTACTTTCAGTTAAAAAACTTGTTTATTTTATAAATTCTTGATCGTTTTTTAGATAATGCCATGAAATCTAGCCCCACCTCCACCTAGAAACCCCCTCCCCACGAAAATATCCTCTAGACAATTCAATCCCGGTTAAAATTTACCCCGAATAATTTCTCTTAACCACTCTGCGCGTAAAATTGAGACGGAAAAGAGAAAGCAAGACATATAAAAATAATTTTGTATAAGAATTCTGGCAAATTTCCTCAGTGTATAATTTCCCCTGACAAGTTCACTCCCTGGAAACTTCTCTCCTCATGGAAAATTCCCCCGTGGAAAAACCCCCAGCAGAAAATTTGCCCCCCCCCCCACCGAAAATGTATGCCTACATCCCAATAACAAATACTATGCACAAACAATGGGCAATTTTATAACTAAAAGACCTTTCCCCTGGGGCTGTGGGGGTTCTTGTTATACCCAAAGGCATAGTTATTGGGCTTTTCAACTATGATGAACAATATGGCTATCTCAAAATTTTTATCAGACGATTTCGAGAAAAAAGGGGCGCTAGAGGGGGCCTAGTTGCCCTCCAATTTTTTGGTCACTTAAAGAGGGCACTCCAATTTATATATTTGAAATCAGCATAAAAAGCCAATTCTTTTGATATATCTATTGGTATCAAAACTCCGTTTTTTACAGTTTCGGTTACTATTGAGCCGGGTCACTCCTTACTTACAGTTCGTTACCACGAACTGTTTGATAATTCAATTCAATCAATTCCGGTGAAAATTTACGTTGGACAACTACTCTTAACCACTCCACGTGTAAAATTGAGACGGAAAAGAGAAAGCAAGACATATGAAAAGAATTTTGTGTAAGAATTCTGGCAAATTTCCCCAGTGTATAATTTTCCCTGACAAGTTCACTCCCTGGAAACTTTCCTCCCCATAGAAAATTCCCCCGTGGAAAAAACCCCAGCAGAAAATTTGTCCCCCCCCCCAACCGAAAATGTATGTCTACATCCCAATAACAAATACTATGCACAAACAATGGGTAAATTTTATAACTAAAAGACCTTTCCCCTGGGGCTGTGGGGGGTCATGTTATACCCATAGGCATAGTTATTGGGCCTTTCAACTATGATGAACAAAATGGCTATCTCAAAATTTTGATCAGACGACTTTGAGAAAAAAGGGGCGGGGAAGGGGGCCTAGTTTCCCTCCAATTTTTTGGTCACTTAAAAAGGGCATTCAAATTTATATATTTGAAATCAGCATAAAAAGCCGATTCTTTTGATATATCTATAAGTATCAAAATTCCGATTTTTACAGTTTCGGTTACTATTGAGCCGGGTCACTCCTTACTTACAGTTCGTTACCACGAACTGTTAGATAATTCAATTCAATCAATCCCGGTGAAAATTTACGTTGGACAATTCATCTTAACCACTCCACGTACAAAATTGAGACGGAAAAAAGAAAGCAAGACTTATGAAAAGAATTTTGTATAAGAATTCTGGCAAATTCCCCCAGTGTATAATTTTCACTGACAAACTCACTCCCTGGTATCTTCCAACCCCATGGAAAACCCTCAAGCAGAAAATTAGTTCTCCCACCCCCCAAAAAAATGTATGCCTACATCCGAATAACAAATATTATACGCAAACAATTGGCAAATTTTATAATTTAAAGACCTTTCCCCTGGGGCTGTGGGGTAGGGGGTCATGTTATATGTGCTCCACGGTCATGGGTCTTTTAACTATGACGAACAAAACGGCTATCTCAAAGTTTTGAACGGACGATTTTGGGAAAAAGGAGTGGAGGACGGGGCCTAGTTGCCATCCAATTTTTCTGGTCACATAAAAAGGGCACTAGAAATTTTTGGTTTAGGTTTGAATGAGCCCTCTGGCAATATTCTAGGACCACTGGGTCAATAAGATTACCCCTGGGGGAAAACACACATACAAAAAAATAAAAAAAACAAATAAACACGCATCCGTGATCTTTCTTGGCAAAAATATAAAATTCCACATTTTTGCAGATAGGAGCTTGAAAACTAGACAATGGGGTTCTTTGATACGCTAAATCTGATGGTGTGCTTTTCATCGAAATCACTTGACTTTTAGAGGCTATTTCCTTCTTTTTTCGAAATCAGGAAAACTTTCTCAGGCTTGAAAAAATTTTTTCAGGCTAAACCAAGTAAAATTTACATATTTGAAATCAAACAGTTCGTGGTAACGAACTGTAAGTAAGGAGCGACCCGGCTCAATGGTAACCGACACTCTAGAAAACGGGTTTTTGATACCAATAGATATATCAAAAGAATCGGATTTCAATGCTGATTTCAAATATAAAACTTTCATCAAGTTTAGTGCTACCCATCAAAAGTTACGCGCCTGAGAAAATTTGGCTGATTTTCAAAAAAAGGGGGAAAGACCCCCTAAAAGTTATAGAACCTTAATGAAAATCACACCATCATATTCAGCGTATCAGAGAACCCTACTGTAGAGGTTTCAAGCTCCTATCTACAAAAATGTGGAATTTTACATTTTTTGCCAGAAGAAAGATCACGGATGCGTGTTTATTTGTTTGTTTGTTTTTTTTTTTGTTTTTTTTCCCAGGGGTGATCGTATCGACCCAGTGGTCCTAGAATATCGTGAGAGGGCTCATTGGAACGGAAATTAAAAGTTCTAGTGCCCTTTTAAGTGACCAAAAAAATGGAAGGCAACTAGGCCCCCTCCCACGCTTATTTTTTCCCAAAGTCACCCGATCAAAATTTTGAGATAGCCATTTTGTTCAGCATGGTCGAAAGTATGATAAATATGTCTTTTAGGATGGCTTAATCCCCCGAAGTTCCCAGAGGGAGGGCTAAAAGTTATGAACTTTACCCAATGTTAACATATAGTATTGGTTATTGGGAAGTATACAGAAGTTTTCAGGAGGTTTTTTTTCTGGTAGTGGGAGGGAAGGGTGGGTCGGTGGTTATGTTGGAGGATCTGTTCATGAAGGAAGTTTTCATGGGGGAAGGGAGATTGCCCTGAAGGGGGCGCCGGACTTGCCAGCATTATTTATTGGTTATTGGGAAGTATACAACCATTTTCAGGAAGGATTTTTTCTGGAGGGGGGGGGGGGGCTAGACGAGGGGGTTAATCTGGAGAATATTTCCGTGGAGGATGTTTCTTTGGGGTAAGGGACATTTCTATGAAGGGGGCGCCGGATTTCCAAGCATTATTTAAAAAACGATCAGAAATTAAATAAAAAAAACAAGTTTTTTCAACTGAAATGTAAGAAGGTATATTAGAACTTAAAACGAACAGAAATTATAACGTATGTGAGGGGTTTCTCCCCCAAGTCGATACCTCGCTCTTTACGCTACAGTTTTTTTTAGTGCTTTCAAAAGGGCTATCTATTCTAATTAAACGGCCTTTGTGATTCAGGGGTTTGTGAATCAAATTTTTTTTTAACTTTTAACGTAAAGAGCGTGGTATTGACTAAGGGGAGAACCCCCTCATATACGTAATAACATATACGTAATAAAAAAAACAATAAAAAAACAAGCGATACGGCTCAATAGTAATCGAAACTTTTAAAAACGGAATTTTGATGTCAATAAATGTATCAAAAGAATGTGTTTATAAATGCTGATTCTAAATATATAAATTTTATTAAGTTTAGTATTACTCATCAAAGGCTACGAGCCTGAGGAAATTTACTCGATTTTTAAAGAGGGGGGAAACATCCCCTGCATTAACTAAAAAACGATCAGAAATTAAATAAAAAAAAACAAGTTTTTTAAACTGAAAGTAAGGAGCGACATTAAAACTTAAAACGAACAGAAATTAGTCCGTATATGAAAGGGGCTGTCCCCTTCTCAACGCCTCGCTCTTTACGCTAAAGTTTTTTATTGTTTTAAAAAATAAAGTTGTGAGACAGAGTCAAACTTTAGCGTAAAGAGCGAGGCGTTGAGGAGGGGACAGCCCCTTTCATATACGGAATAATTTCTGTTCGTTTTAAGTTTTAATGTCGCTCCTTACTTTCAGTTTAAAAAACTTGTTTTTTTTTATTTAATCTACATAAAAAGCCGATTCTTTTGATATATGTATTAGTATCAAAATTCCGGTTTTTGGAGTTTCGGTTACTATTGAGCCGGGTCGCTCCTTACTTACAGTTTGTTACCACGAACTGTTTGATACAACTAATAGTCTACTAGTCTACAACTAATAGTGTATAATTTCCACTGACAAATTCACTCCCTGGAAATTTCCTTCCCCATGGAAAACCCTCAAGCAGAAAATTAGTTCTCCCACCCCCCCCCAAAAAAAGTGTTTGCCTACATCCGAATAACAAATATCATACGCAAACAATTGGCAAATTTTATAACTTAACGACCTTTCCCCTGGGGCTGTGTTTGTGGGGGGGGGGGTCATGTTATATGTGGTCACAGGTCATGGGTATTTTAACTATGATGAAGAAAATGGCTATCTCAAAGTTCTGATCGGACGGTTTCGGGAAAAAGGAGTGGAGGAGGGGGCCTAGTTGCCATCCGATTTTTTTGGTCACTTAAAAACGGCACTAGAACTTTTAATTTACGTTTGAATGAGCCCTCTGGTAATATTCTAGGACCACTGAATCAATACGATTTCCCCTGTGGAAAAAACACACACACACACACACACAAAAAAAAAAAAACAAAAAAAAACAAATAAACACGCATCCGTGATCTTTCTTCTGGCAAAAATCCACATTTTTGCAGATAGGAGCTTGAAAACTAGACAATGGGGTTCTCTGATGCGCTAAATCTGATGGTGTGCTTTTCATTGAGATCACTTGACTTTTAGATGCTATTTCCGCCTTTTTTCGAAATCAGGAAAATTTTCTCAGACTCGTAAGCTTTGCTGGGTAAGACTTAACCAAGTAAAATTTACATATTTGAAATCATAATAAAAAGCCGATTCTTTTGATATATCTATTAGTATCAAAATTCCGTTTTTTGGAGTTTCGGTTACTATTGAGCTGGGTCGCTCCTTACTTACAGTTCGTTACCACGAACTGTTTGATACAACTAATAGTCGATCAGACACTAACTCTTTCAAATAATTTATTTTGTAAAAACTGTAGGATATTTTTCGTATGAGGTACATGGGAGACAAAACTTTTGGGTACTTGATAAACGTTTGGGTATTTGAAACTTTTTTTTCTCTCCGAAAATACTGAAGAGGATGCCACGAACACAGATCGCAGCTATTGATGACCCTTGACAAAATACAATTAATAGTCGATCAGGCGCCATCTCTTTCAAATAATTTATTTGGCAAAAACTGTAGAATATCCTTCGTGTGAGGTACATGGGAGACAAAACCTAAGGAAATTATGACTTATTACACTCAAAACTTCGTGATCAGGAAATAACTAAAAGGAGAAAGTGCGTCCAACACTTTTTTTTTATGGTGATTAATCAGAGCTTTCCAAAATGGCTGTTATTTATGATCAATATGATGAAGATGAGGCATAAGTTTCTGATTAATATGAATATAAATAGCCATATGTATTTTGTATTAATGCCTTATATACAAATTTAATTGGAAATGATTTAACTAATTATATTAAAAAAAAACAGTAAACAATTCCACTCAACCTGTTACGGATAGACCTTTTAGGCTGGCCGCCAAAAAGGCAAGATTAGCTTTGAGAGCTTGTCTGTAAGCTTTTCTTATTCCATTTGAATCACAGTTTATATAATTAGGATCACATTATTTGAATCACAGCTAACTATATATGCTGTGATTTGAATGGACTGTCTTTTTTTTCATCTCGCTTGATGTACCAGTCCTGGTTGAACTTCCTTGAAGTAAAGATGCTAGGGCTGTTTTGAATTTTTTTTTTTTAGTTTTTACGATTGAATTTCATTGTGAGTTTCTTTTACATTGGCTTTTCTTTATTTGTTTTGCTGAGGATGGATCTTGGATATAGGATCGAAATATTCATTTGAAGTTGCGTTCCACTGTTAATTACAAAATTTCCCTATTGTTCTACTTATAGTTTATGATTAATATGAAGGAGCATAAACATAGCAATAGAGTGTTTCTGAATCTGAAAACAGAGAGATGGGAAAATGAAATAAAAAAGAATATTGATGCTTCTACATTGACAGTTTTCCTTCTGTTTTTTTTTTAATTGTTTTTGGTAAAAAAAAGTGCTACTTTGAAAAAAAAAGTATTATTTTTACTAAAAAGTGTCACAATGGTGTCACGTTTCCCAAAAAGTGCCACTTTAAAAATAAAGTGCCAAAAGTGGCACAAAAGTGTCACCGGTGGCAACCCTGCGAGCAGCTTTCCAAAACTGCATGCATTAGCTATAGTCTCCTCCGCACAGTATTGCCAGGTTATGAGCCAAAAAGTAGGCCAGAGCCGTTGAAAAACAAACCAAAAATAATCTAGGCAACGTTTTATTTGAAATAAGCAAGACAAAAGAGATAAAGGAGACTAGGGGGCTAAATAATTCTCCCTGATAGATTTCTTGTGTCAAAAATTTTTCTTAGTGCACTTTCATTTCAAAAAGACCTGAATTTCCGATTGTTCTTAAAATCATGCCGGAAATCCCCTCTCTGTGGAAATTGTTTTCCTGCAAATGCCCCCACCCCACCCACTGTAGAAAGCTGCTCCTGTAGAAAATTTCTCCCGGAGAATTTATCCCGCGGAAAACTCTACCATGGAGAATTTCTCCCCTGTTAAACCCTCCTCCTACGGAAAGATACTCTGGACAATTCCAACCCAATAAAAATTCCCCGCGGCCAATTCTCTTTGATATCTACATATATAAAATTGACATGGCAAAGAGAAAGTAAGACCAATAAAAAGAATTTCGTTCAGGAATTCTGACAAATTCCACTCGTATAAAATTTCCCCTGGAAAGTTTAATCCCCAGAAAATTTCCTCCCCAAGGAAATTCTCCCCGCGGAAAGTCGCTGCCCATCAGAAAATTCACCCACTCCCCCCCCCCAAAAAAAAAATTTATGTATGCTTCCCAGTAACAAAATACTATACGTAAACAATGGGAAAGTTTCATGACTTACAAACCTTTCCCTAGGGGCAGTGGGGGTCATTTTATCCCAAAAAGTATGGCTATTGGACGTTTCAACTATGCTGAACAAAATTGGTATCTTAAAATATTGATCGGACGACTTCGGGAAAAAGGGGCGCGGAAGGGGGCTAATTGCCCTCCAATCCTTTTAATCACTTAAAGAGGGAACTAAGACTTTTAATGTACGTTCAAATGATCCCTCTTTCAATATTCCACGACTATTGGTTTGATGTGATTACCCCCAGGGGAAAAAAAAACAACAAATAAACATGCATCCTTGATCTTTCTTCTGGCAAAAATACAAAATTCCACATTTTTGAAGCTGGGAGCATGGAACTTCCATATAAGGGTTCTCTAATACGCTGAATACGATGGTGATATTTTCATTATGATTACTTTACTTTTAAGGGGTGTTTGTCCCCTTTTTCAAAAATCTCATAAGTTTTCTCAGGCTCGTGGCTTTTGATGGGTAACACTAAGCTTAATGAATTATATGAATATATAAACTTAATATATATTTCGAATCAGAGTAATAAGCCAATTCTTTTGATGCATCTATTGATATCAAAATTTCTATTTTTAGAGTTTCTTTACTATTGAGCCGCGTCGCTCCTTACTTACTGTTTACCACGAACTGTTTGAAAACCAGAATGATATTTTTCGGTTTCCACAGACATATTACAAATGTGATCAAAAAGTGTGGGTAACATACAAGAGTGGAAACTAGCGCTAGTATTGGCCAAATACCTCAATGCCATCTAACGTTTGGCTTTACTTAGCTTTTTTTCCCGCTTATTAATAAGAATAATTAATTCAATTTGTTTCGTAGGTAAAATTAATGTCGTAATAAGTAACTGATCTCAGTTTCTGACAGAAAAACGATTACAAAGCTTGAAAAAATGTCAAATGTCACCAAAGAGTAGCAGGTGTAGATGTTTTGCCGAAACTCGTGCCAGTTTCCACTCTTAAGGACACCCTAGAAGGTCGATTATTTTGATCAAAAGCTTCCGTCAATCAATTGATTAAAGCATGATTAACTGTCTAGGAACCTGTTTGACGCCTGAGTCAAGCGTTGACGGTGATTGATAGAAAGTTGGAATGACTCAATTGGTTCCTAGACGGTCAATCATGCTTTAATCAATCGATTGACAGAAGCTTTTGATCAAAATGATTGACCGTCTCCGGGTGTCCTTTACAAGATACCCGACCTCTTTGCATGTAATTGCATCCATTTGACAGGAATTATGTTGCACAATAATACAAGACTAATTCCGGTAGTATAATTATATATATATATTTGTTTACATTCTTCTAAACTGTTCGGCATCCTGCTGGAAACATAAATAGAAGTTAAAGGCCACCCTCATTTAATTAATCCCAGCTTTGTCGATGACTTTATGAATGAGATCATCACAGTCTTAAGCTACGCCAGGATACTGGAAAACTGTCTTACTAAGATCGTGATAATATTGCTGTTTCTTACGTTTTTTTAGAATGATTGGTACAATAAAGGAATTCCTACTATTTGTATGTCAGCATAACTTCATTAAATCTTCTTTCATTGATAGCTTAATTCCAATCCAAGTATTTGTCGTTATTTTATTATCTTATTTGAAATTTTCGTGATTTTCTATGTCCATTTTCATAAATTCATGTGCCAAAACTGTACAAAACGGTGTTAATAGTTATACCTTACTTCAAACGATCATAAAAGTACATTTAAATAAACGATAATTTTGTTTCATGTCGTGAGTTCTTCCACTGGAGGTTAAGAACTCGATACCTATTATCAACCAATCCAATTGTGATGATGTGGGTATAACTGAACCACCTTGTAACTGAACCCCAAGCAACTGAACCCCTGTAACTGAACCACCGTCCAATTGAATCCCCATATAAAGGAACCGCTGTGCAACTGAACCCCTTGCAACTGAACCCCTTTTTAAGTGAACCCCAGTGTAACTGAACCCCCATGCAACTAATACCCGTGCAACTGAACCACTGCACAACTGAACACCCTTGCAACTGAGCCACCGTACTCAGTTTTTCAGTATTCTAAAAATATGAGGCAATATCATTGGGTTTTTACACAAGATATCTTGTGTTTAAAGAAGTTAGAATCTTTACATGTTCAGTTACGTTGGAATAGTTTGTTTTTTAAAGTCAAGATCATTCGTAAAATGCTCTGTTTTTTTTTCATAAAAAAAAGAAATTCAGATGTCAGAGACCATATTAAAGCAGATTTATTTTTCTTTATTTCAGATGATTCAGACCTTTCTGAACGTTGGGTAATAAACATCTGTGTTGAAAATATTTGAACTTTGTGAATCTAGATAACGAATCTTGATCAGACGTCTTTCAGGAGATTACAGCTAAAAAGGACATGGGAAGGGGGGAACGGTTACACTCCATCTTTTTTTCAACATTCCCTCAACACGGCCTGAAAGTTTAAACTTCAAACCCCCAGATTTATACCCTCAGCTGCTCCCCACAAATTGCAGATAAGTCTTCTTGTAAAACTGGATGCACATAGTACCTTTTGATTTATTTGAAGATGATATCTAAACATTTTCCGAACGATGTGACGTCGGGTACCATCTGCCATTCAAGATATTGGTGATATTCCCTTTTCACAACCAATAAAGGAAAAAATGTTTTTTGATCTAGCACAGGCCTTCTTAAACTATGGGTCGCGACTTCAAATGGGGTCGTGTAGCAAAATCCTGGGGTCACTACAGATTTTAATGTTAAATATTTAAATAGACGATTTTATAACATCTAGCTGTGTATTTAAGCAGAGTTACTCTCACAAACCTGCACACAAAAAAGGTTGGAATGCTTGCACACGGGTTTAGCGAGACATTGATTCAATAACACTCACTGTAATGTGAACTAGTGTGGTATTGACTCTCTTCGAAGTGTTGCCATTTTGGCTTATGTCTCCCCAGACTAACTTATTTTAATGGTGAATGGTGATCATTTTTTTTTTTAAATTTATCAGCTGGCTAAAATCTTGGCTAATTTAATTGTGATCTGGCTTATTTTTTGGCCTGAAATGCTTTTTTGGGGAAAAAAAAATATTTGAATCGAATCATTTTTGCGTGAAATAACGAAGCTGTACTCTTTGTATGCTCGAAAAGATGGGGAGGACGAACCAGTGCCCTTTGTTCGTAATTCTTCTAATAGGTTCGAGGTTATGTTCTCGGACATTGCGTTTGGCACTGTAAAAATTGTTTTTCTAGTCTCTGACTAATTTTTTATACGTTCTGGCATCAGTGGGTCGTCTAGTGAAGTCAATTGTCAGTGTTTCACCGTAACAAGATTTCATTTTTTTCTTTTTATTCACTAATTTATCAGTTGTTGCATGCAATATGTTATTTTATATATTTATTGGATTTCGGGATCATAATAATTTTTAGCCATGAATAAATGGCTTAACTTATATACGAGTGGTACTGACGCAGATATTAAAGCTACTAACTCTGCTCAGGCAGGTCGAAGTATTGAAAAAACATTTAATGTACGAAAAAGAAAATATGAGAGTGATATCTTCAGTTTTGCTTCAGTTCAGTTTTGCTCAAAATTGTAAGGGTAATGAACAACCTCTTTGTTTGATCAGCAATAAATTATAGGCTCCAGATAGTATGAAACCTAAGAAAAACAAAATAATAAATCTTGTATCAAACCATGTTTTTCTGTCAATAAACCAAAAAATATTTTGAAAGACCGTATAAATCTTTAAATAAAGCAAAAAAATCCTTTGAGAAATTTATGACCATTAATGAAAAATATTTACTGACGTCACATGAAGTTTCATGATGTATTGCTAAAAATAAAATGCAGTTTGCCAATTATATTCAAAAGATTTCTTTGTCAAACGACAGAAATTTCTGATATTAAAAAGGGCCAACTAGTGCAACTTTATAAAAATTAAGGAAAGCCCAAAAATTCCCATTCAGTTGATCCAAACAACTGATATTACTAAATTGGCTCAGTTGTTAGTATATGTTAGGTACATTTACAAGGATTCGTGGAGGAAGAATTGTTATTTTTCGTCCTATGAAAGATCATGCTACATGAAAGACATAATTATATTGTTAAGTTGACAAATTTTTAATACTGAAGGTTTGGAAAGAAAAAATTGCTGTTGAATTACAAAGATGGTGTAAGAGCAATATTGGCTTTAAACCATGACGGGCAATATTGGCTTTAAACCATTTTATAAAGCTGCTCATTATGGTCATATAACTTTTATTCACTGCCTTATTCTCCAAGAGGCCCTTGCAGCAAAAAAAATTAGCACCAGAATCAAACGTTGTGCTTCAGGATGTTGTTAAGATTATAACTTGTATTAAGAGCCATGCCTTTAACAGTCATTTATTTTTAAATCTCGGTAAGGATACGGATCCCAACCATGGGTGCCCATAAGGAGGGGGCAAGGGAGGGGGCACCAGCCCCCCCCCCTCTGGATGAAGGACGGTGTCATATATTTGTATTAACTTAAAAAAGTTTTTTATCGAATAGGTTTTCAAAGAAAAGTAAAGAGCTCTATGAAGCCAAAAACGGGCAAAAATAAAGTCAAATAATCTTCCAAGCGTAAAACTACCACAAATCACTATCAAAAATTAAACGAAACTGAAAACGAACAGAAATTATAATAAATAGCCTAGTCAAACTCAAAACGAGCAAAAATTAACATTACTAGGGCTGACAACCCCCATGCCTTCTCAAGACCAGAGTATAGTTTAGGCTTTACTGAAAAAAAAAAAAAAAACAAATGACCGTGGATTGTCAGTTTAATATATCTATACTGATATTTATTCCTTAAAATAAAAAAAAGGGTAAACAAAAGTGAGTAAAAAAAAGTTTTTCCTTATTTAAGTAAAAAAAAGAAAACATTTAACCATATTTTGTTTTCAGTAAAGCTCGAATCATGTCCTGGTCTTGAGAAGGGATGGGGGTTATCAGCCCTACTAATGTTAGTTTTAGCTTGTTTCGAATTTGACTCGGCTATTTATTCTAATTTCTGTTCATTTTGAGTTTCATTTGTTTATTGATAGTGGTTTGTGGTAGTTTTACACTTGAATGATTACTTGACTTCATTTCTGCCCATTTTTGGCTTAATGGAGCTCTCTAGTTATCTTTGAGAAGCTTGTTTTGTGGAAAAAAGTTTTTTTTTAGGTGAATTTCTGTTCGTTTTTTATTTACAAAGTCATTTTTATAAAAAAATTGTTTTTATGTCTTTTCGGTTTTTTTCTATAACAATATATAGAATTTTTTTTGTCTATAAGTTTGGCATAATTGTGGGGGTTTGACATACCCAATATCCCTAAAGAAATAGTTGCTGGACCGTTCTACTATGCTGAACAAAATAGTTGTCTCAAAATTTTGACTAGATGTGTTTGAGAAATAAATCGGCTTGAGAGACGGGCTGATTACCCTTCAATCTCTTTTTAGTCTTAGAAAGGACCTTAGAACTTCTAATTTTGGATCGAATTAGCTTCTTTAGATGTTTCAATGATATTTCTAGCTATTATAGAGTGATGCTGCCTATGATACTGCTTATATGCCTTTTTGAAAACCTGCATGTATACAGTTTTTCGTTTAATTGGAACGCCCCCTAAACACTTCCCATAAATTTCACCTTAATACTCTTGGTGTCATTAGTTACAGTAACTGTAGTTGTAATACTAAAAGTATACACATAGTGCCTTCTGGCTAGTTCAAAATCCCCCACAACTTACTCTTTAAGATATAACTTAATTATATAAGTTTTTCTTGAGATATTGCATTGTCACCTTTTTGAAAGTTCACATGCTCATAGCTTGTTTTGATTTAGTTCAACGTCTGCCTAAATGTTTCTTATATTTGTTTACTGAAGACGTTGTTATATTCGCTTTGGACTATTGGCTACAAAATGGCTATCTCACAATTTTGATCGAATGTGTTTAGGGAAAAAAGTATATCGGGGGGGGGGCTATTTTCTCTCCATCAAGCTTGACTTTTAGAATGTAAATAGAACTATGCATCAAACAGTTCGTGGTAACGAACTGTAAGTAAGGAGCGACCCGGCTCAATGGTAACCGAAACTCTAAAAAACGGAATTTTGGTACCAATAGACACATCAAAAGAATCAGATTTTAATTCTGATTTCAAATATATAAGTTTCATCAAGTTTAATATTACCTATCAAAAGTTACACGCCTGAGAAAATTTGGCTGATTTCGAAAAAAAGGGGAAAGACCCTCTAAAAGCTATTGAACCTTAATGAAATTCACACCATCATATTCAGCGTATCAGACAACCCTACTGTAGAGGTTTCAAGCTCCTATCTACAAAAATGTGGAATTTTGCATTTTTTGCCAGAAGAAAGATCACGGGTGCGTGTTTATTTGTTTTTTTTTGTTTTTTTTCCCAGGGGTAATCGTATTGACCCAGTGGTCCTAGAATATCGTAAGAGGGCTCATTGGAACGGAAATTAAAAGTTCTAGTGCCCTTTTTAAGTGACCAAAAAAATGGAGGACAACTAGGCCCCCTCCCACGCTCATTTTTTTCTCAAAGTCACCCAATTAAAATTTTGAGATAGCCATTTTGTCCAGCATAGTGGAAAATCTAATAAATATGTCTTTTACGATGACTTAATCCCCCACAGTTCCCAGGGGAAGGGCTGCAAGTTATGAACTTTGCCCATTGCTTACATATTGTATTGGTTATTGGGAAGTATACAGACATTTTCAGGAAGAATTTTTTTTCTGGTGGGGGGGGGGGCTGGAGGAGAGGGTTACTCGGAAGAATCTTTCCGTGGAGGATGTTTCTTTGGGGCAAGGGACATTTCTATGAAGGGGGCGCCAGATTTCCAAGCATTATCTAAAAAACGATCAGAAATTAAATTAAAAAAACCCAGTTTTTTCAACTGAAAGTAAGAAGCAACATTAGAACTTAAAATGAACATAAATTATTACGTATATGAGGGGGTTCTCCCCCAAGTCAATACCTCGCTCTTTACGCAACAGTTTTTTTTAGTGCTTTTAAAAGAGCTATCTATTCTAATTAAACGGCCTTTGTGATTCAGGGGTTTGTGAATTAAATTTTTTTTAACTTCTAACGTAAAGAGCGTGGTATTGACTAAGGGGAGAACCCCATCATATACGTAATAACATATACGTAATAAAAAAAAACAATAAAAAAACAAGCGATACGGCTCAATAGTAATCGAAACTTTTAAAAACGGAACTTTGATGTCAATAAATGTATCAAAAGAATGGGCTTATAATGATGATTCTAAATATATGAATTTTATTAAGTTTAGCATTACTCATCAAAGGCTACGAGCCTGAGAAAATTTACCTGATTTTTTAAAGAGGGGGGAAACATCCTCTAAAAGTGAAAAAATTTTAATGAAAATCACACCGTCAGATTCAGCGTATCAGAAAACCCTATAACATAGGTTTCAAGCTCATATCTGCAAAAATCTGCAACTGTGTATTTTTTGCCAGAAGAAAAATATACGAATATAGAAGTTCGTTACGTAAGTTAATTTGTAAATTACGTCAGAACCAAATTTAGAGACAGCCATTTAGCAAAAGAAAAGTAAATTTTTTATGCAAATTTTGTTTACTTATTCAATGCCGGCGAGCCAAAATAAAAGCTGCATTAACTAAAAAACGATCAGAAATTAAATAAAAAAAACAAGTTTTTTAAACTGAAAGTAAGGAGCGACATTAAAACTTAAAACGAACAGAAATTATTCCGTATATGAAAGGGGCTGTGCCCTCCTCAACGCCTCGCTCTTTACGCTAAAGTTTCTATTGTTTAAAAAAAAGAGTTGTGAGAAAGTCAAACTTTAGCGTGAAGAGCGAGGTGTTGAGGAGGGCACAGCCCCTTTCATATACGGAATAATTTCTGTTCGTTTTAAGTTTTAATGTCGCTCTTTACTTTCAGTTTAAAAAACTTGTTTTTTTTATTTAATTTCAAATCAAATGAGCCTCCTCTACAGTTCACAAGACCACATCTTCCTAAAAACCTTACATCCCCGGGGCATAACTTAAAACCCTTACCCCCATACTCTGGGGGGTTATGTGAACCCCAAAGACCATGTTATGGGACCTTTGGACTATTTTTTAACAAATGGCTATCTTATTATTTCTATCGGATGCATTTGGGAAAATATGACGTGGGGGTGGGGCACAGCTGCCCTCTGATAAATTTGACTCTTAAAAATGGCTCTTCAACTTCCGATTTCCAATCCAATGAGCCCTCTCCGAAGTTTATACAAATACAGTTTCCATAAAAACATTAAATGCCCTCGGGGCATACCTTACAACCCTTGCCGTGAGGACTGTGAGGGGGTTCTCATCTTCAAAGACATAATTTATGGACTTTTAAACTATGTCAAACAAAATAACTATCTTGAAATTTTGACTGGAAGTGTTTGGGGAATGATGGGTGTGGGAGGGGGGATGGTTGCCTTCGAAGTTTATATGGCAACAACTGGCCATCTTAAAATTTCTGTCAGATGCGTTTCGGGAAAATGCAAAGTGTGTGTGTGTGGGGGGGGGGGTATTTGCCTTCTGATCACTTTGACTCTTAAAAAAGCACTATAACTAATACTATAACTTAAAAAAGTACTGGTTGCCCTCCATGAGCTCTTTTTAAAAAACAAAACAATACATTGGGCATATCGCTCTTTACTTAGGCAGCGCTATCGTGCTGCTTATGTTATTTTGTCTTGAGATTTCAATTATATAGCATTAGAAGTGCAGATTAGACCAGGTAAGCCCCCCCTTAAAATTCAGCCTATGGGCACCCATGATCCCAACCACACAACTTTATTATTACATGGAAAAGTAAAAGGATTGTGAATAGATTTAAGTTTGAGAATATTATTGTTAAGGATGGAATTGAAATAATTTTAGCCAAAGGAAAATGTTTCAAAATGATTTATGACTATGCAAGTTGTGTTATTTGTCAGATATCTTTGTAAAATTAAACAATATCAAATTGTCTCTCCAGAAAAAAAAATGCAATATATTTACTTCGAATGATAAAATTGAAAGTTTTATAAAAGAGAACATAACATTTGGCAAAGTATGGTAGAAAAAAGTCGTTCGAATGTGTTCCTGTGTCGACAATTCTATAACCGAGGAAATCGTTCTAAAACGTTTATTGCAAAATTATTGTAGATCACTTAAAATAGAAACGCAGTTCCGTACATATTTATGTTAAATATTGATTTCAAAAAAGTAACTTGGATTCAAAAGCTGTTTTGGATTAGCTTAAGTGAGATTGATCGCATGTCACTTAAATCTCAACAGGAACCTGCTGAGCTTTCGAGTTGTTCAAACTTAAAACTAGAGTTTCCAAAACAGCCCTTAAATAAATTAAGGATCAGAACTTGAACTGCCCACAATCACTGATATGACGTTAAATGTTCTTCTGCCAGTAGAAACTACATATTTATGTTAAGTTACTTTCTCAGCTTCAATACATTTTAAATATCAACATTGTTCATCGCTAAAAAATATTCAAGAGGTCTTACGTCCAGCAGCATAAAAAATTCCACCAATATTTAATTGCCATGTAATAAAAAAAAGTATATCCATATGATTAAATTTTTTCCTTTAATTTCAATTTAATATTTACCACTCAACGCCTGCGTTCGAATATATTCAATTGAACTAAGACGTTCACAGAATCTACTTTTGACGAAAAATAGGGCATATAATTTTTGTAACTATAATAAAGACAATTTTGCAACTTTTTGTGCAATTTTTAATTTTAGATTTCTGTATTTTTTAAACAAATTCTAATAATATATATGTACATGTATATTATTACCTATCAAATACATCATCAAAAAACATATATAATCCTTTTGTTTTACATTTATATGGGGTCACCAAGAAACTAGGAATCATAAATGGGGTCATGAGTGAAAAAAGTTTAAGAAGCCCTCCTCTAGCATAATGAATGTTGAAATAAATCAAAACTTACTCTGTGCATACATATTGCTCATACAGGCGTATCAGCGATTTTCTTGGAACAGCTTAGCGTATCAAGATGAAAGCGCACGTAATGTATTAACTACAAAGTTTTAAATTAATTTCGCCTGCATCGGTTTTGAAACCCCGAAATGAACCAAAAGGAGATTTTCATTGATCGATCATTTACTATCAGTGTGAGTAGACTGAACTTAGGGACTTTTGTATCAACTATTGTTGAAAAAACTCAATTTTTTCTGATATTCACAAAGATTTTAAAGTATGTGTGGAAACTTTTGTCACAACAACTAAAAATCCAAACACCGGTACTAAAGTCAGAGTGAATTGTCTCTTCTTCTTTAGCACTTCCCCATCCTGGGAAGTAGCTATTGGTTAGCTCTCATCTAGAACAGATTGTACAAGTGGCTTCAATATGGATTAAGATGGTATATAAGATAAAAAAATAAATAACTGCCTGTAAGATTTCTAAGGAGAACATCAAATCAGATTTTATTTAGTGATGATGGGATAGGAATGATTGTCAGTGCATCCACCAAGGGCAATTGGATGTTCCGAAGAGTTTGTAGCAGCATTAGTAATTCCTCTATTCAGTAAATAGTTTTTAACAAAAAACTTAAAGATTGCATTTAGGAACCGAAAACTTCCCAAGTACCATTACAAAAGTATATTGTATTGCTGAAGTATCGAATTTCACCCTCAAACTTACTCATATAATGCTTAGTTATATAAAAAAAAATTCTTGCCTTCCTTACAAGGGTATCTGGGAGTTCCCAAGAACTTGGGTCAGCAATCGCTCTTCTTTTTTTTTCAAATCAATCAATCGATTTATTCAACCAATAAACTTACGACAAAAACACTTCAACATAGAATCCCCCGTCAGGCACTATGACCAGGAAAAAAACAGGGGAAGAACAGAAATGACGCAAATACTAAAAAAAAGAGAAGAAAAGTATTTTTAATATAATGTATTTCAACCTTTCAAAGACTCAACACACACACACACACAACACAAAACAAAGAAAAAAAAATACTATTTAAAAGACCCAAACAAAATGCGATTTTAAGAGACCCCCCCCCCCCAAAAAAAAAAAAGAAGATGTAGGACAATCCAATAAATTAAACCAAATTCCAAATATATATTTGAAACCAAGCCACAAAAAATATTAGATAAACTTAGTACCCCTCACAACAAACGTTTCTAACCCAAGCTAGGGTCAACCGCCCTCCCTCCTAAATAATAATAATAAAATATAAAAAATATATTTAAACATGAAAAATCAAGACATTAAAACATTTCTTAAAGTTCTTTTGAAACTACCAAACGAGTGACATTCTTGAGCTGACTCAGGTAGGCTATTCCAAACGATATGACAAGCAGTTAATGAATTAAAGTCAGACCTCACCGATGGAGTAAATAAAATATTAATATTCCTTATTACGAATATGATGTGAAGACCTATCAGTGACGAAAGAAGGAGTAGTTTGAAGGGCTGTGGGAACATCACCATGAAGCTGATGAAAAGGAAAGACGCGCATGAAAGAATGTAGAGAGACTACAAATCAAGTAATGGGCTAGTTGGGTTAGTTGTAGAACAATTTGTTTCCTGTATAAGCCTTCTTGCCTTATCATATAACTTAGAAAGTGGTTTCAAAAAAGAAGAGAAAGTTGACATCCATATTGTAGGGCAATAAGAGACGTAGGACTGAACTAAGCAATGGAACAGAATTTTTAAAACTGATCCAGGAAAAATGTGTTTTAGCTTCTTCAAAATTCCAAGACACCTTGAGTCTTCATATTAATTAGTTAAGTATGATGCTTGAATGAAAGGTTTTCATCGAGAATTATACCGAAAAATCGGACATGTCGATCCTTAGGTCTACTGAGAGACCCTTGAAAGCTGGATATTAATTAACTCAGGGCACGCCAGAGAAACACGGGAAAAAATTAAAAAACTTGACTTAGCAACATTTAGGGCAAGGTAATTTGCATCAAACCAAAAAACGACTTTCTCAAAAAGGTCTACTAATTTGGGAAGCATCTCAGACTCAGTTCCTACTACAGTACCAATGGTACTGTCATCAGCGAAAGCAACAAGAGTGTCCACATCCTGCGAAAACGATGGATTTTTTTTAGCATTGAAAGATTCAGGATGACATAGGCAACAGCAAACTGTAGGTTTTTGTTTCTTAACCGCAACTATAAGGTCATTAATATAAATCAAAAACAGAAACGGTCCAAGAACAGATCCTTGGGGAACACCAAACTCAACTTCAGACGAAAAGCGGGAAAGGGAATCTACGGAGATAGTTCTACCTGACAAATAGGAATTAAACCAAGCATGAGCCTCCACTCTTACACCATTGTGTGATAGCTTATACGGCAGAATCTCATGAGTTAAAGAGTCAAAAGCCTTACGGACATCTAAGAATATAGCAGCAGGAATCAAACCAGAGTCAAGCACGGTGTGGTGAAAATTTTAAAGAGTTACACACGCATGCTCCGTAGAATGTTTAGCTCGGAAACCAAACTAAAAATCATGAAAAAATCTTTTAGCCTCTAGAAAAGCAAGTAGACGGAAAAGCATGGTCTTTTCAAAAATTTTGCTAAAAACAGACAGCAAAGATACAGGACGATAATTGGCTGGATCATTTCTTGGTCCACCTTTATATAAAACAATTGCTCTAGCTCGCTTAAGAGAACTGGGGAAAATACCATTTTCAAAAGAAAGATTTATAAATTTCGTCAATGGAGAAATAATTGAAGGAAGAATAAACTTAACTACCACAGTTGGAATACAGTCAGGGCCACACGACGAAGAACCCTTCAAGCTATTTACAATCCTGTCTACTTCAACATCAGAAGCAGGATGTAACACCATCGATTTGAGACAAGGCGGACCAAGATAAGATTTTTTATCTGGCTTTGACTGTGAAGACCTGACTGGAGAAGCAGTGGTTTTCCCAATATTGGCAAAATATGATGTAGATGCTGCTTGAACAGATGGAACACCCTCAACAACCACATCACCAACTACAAGACTTGGAGGGATGGAAGGAGCGGGAGAAGAACGTTTGAGGACGGAATTGATCACTTGTCAAGTTTTTCGAAATATCTTTCCAACATGATCCGAGAATTTTTTAGAATAATAAAGGAATTTAGCCTTCCGGCAGAAAGAATTGAAAACATTCCTGTAGAGTTTGAATTGCTGAAGACGTGCAACATTCAAAGATGGCTTTGCTGACTTAATAACTTTCCAAAGATTATTTTTTCTCCTCCAACTCTTTAGAAAACCAGGGGTCATCCATGGGTTAAGAGGAATAGATCATTTTGACCTTGAAGTAGAGGGGGACAGAGCACATATGTCAAAAATAGACTCCTTCAATGACTCATAAAACGAATCAAGCATTGAACAAAAATTATTATCCTCACCAAAAATATTCCATGTCTTCTCAGCTAAATGGGATCTAAGGCGGATTAATTCATTCAAACCAAACCTAAAAGAAGCTGAAACAGATGTTGGAGTGTCCCTATTCAATGTTTTTTCAAGGTTAAAACTGGAAAATACAGGATAATGGTCTGAAATATCACTTACTACAACAGAATTCCGAACCAAATTAAGAAAAAAATTCGTCTCTTAATTTAATTAAAATTAATTAATAAATTAATTAAAGACGCTTACGTATCAGTTACACGTGTCGGAATACAGGTTGTTGGCAGAACCCCAGCAGCGAGCATATCTGAGAGAAAATCCACCGTAGTAGAGGAAGCCATGTCAATTAGATTTAAGCTAAAGTCTCCCATTATTACAAGACCACATGGACGTCTGCCTATTAAATCCAAGACCTCAGCAAGGACCTGAAGAAAAGAAGGGACGGATCCACTGGGATATCTATAAACATTACCAATTATCAAAACCTTATTTTTATATTTGATTTCAATAAACTGGGATTCACAAACCCCTTCATCATTCCTTGACAGATTGCTTGGAACAGTATAGGGAAGAAAATCAGAAATATACATTACTATACCACCCTTTGCCATCCTTCTGCGATTTAGTCACTCCATTTTGTAATCGGGTATATCTATAAGCATTTCATTGCTTGAATTAAGGAAAGTTTCACATAATCCGATAACATCAGGTTGCCCATCAAAAAATATCTGCCTCAACTAATCAATCGATGAACATAGACCCTGAGTATTGAGTTCAAGGACAGCCAAATCATCATCTCGTCTAGAAGCCCACTTTAAATCGGAAACATACTTACTAGTAATTGATTGGGAAATACTTAAGGAATTTCTTTTAATTTGACCAATTGAATTATTAATAATTCAATTTTTCAATAACTCAAAACATCTAATGGGTTACTTTGCAATCATAGGCAGCGCGCTAGCGCCGCCTAAGTAAAGAACGATGTGGGCACAATGTGTTTTTTTTTTCTTCTTCTTTTTCAGCCAGGCACTTCGTATCGAAGGAGTTGTCTTAGAAACTTCGAAAATGGTTCATTCGATCGGAAATTGGAGTGGCTAGTGCCCTTTTTAATAGTCGAAAGTGATTGGAGGGCAACTGCCCCCCCCACGCCCATAATTCCCCAAAACACATCCAATCAAAATTTTGAGATAGCCATTTTGTTCAGTGTAGTTGATTTCCTGATAGAAAATATGTTTTTGAGGAGGACACTCCCCCACAACCCTCAGGGCAAGGGTTTTAAGTTATGCCCTGAGGGCATATAAGAATGATCTTGTATTATTTGACCAATACGCTCCCCCTCACTCCCCCACAACCCTCAGGGCAAGGATTATAAGTTATGCCATGGGGGAATATAAGGTTTTCATTCGAAATCTTTGTCATAGAAACTTGAAAAGGGCTCATTCGATTTGAAATTCAAAGGGATAGTACCCTTTTTAATAGTTGAAAGTGATTTTAGGGCAACCAGCCCCCCTCTCACGCCCATCTTTTCCCCAAACACATCCAATCAAAATGTTTAGGTAGCCATTTTATTCAACGTAGTTGAAATTTTTGGAAATTAGGTCTTTAAGGATGACAACCTCTCCCCCCACAGCCCTCAGGGCAAGGGTTGTAAGTTATGCCCTGGGGCATATAAAGTTTTTATTGAAAGTGTTGTCGTAGAAACTTCAGAAGGGCTCATTCACTTGGAAATTGAAAGGGCTAGTGCTTTTTTTAATAGTTGAAAGTGATTGGATAGCGACTAACGCCCCTCTCACGCCCACCATATTCCAAAACACATCCAATCAAAATTTTGAGATATTCATTTTGTTCAACGTAGTTGAACGTTCTGGAAATTAGGTCTTTTAGGATGATAACCCCCTTAGAGCCCTCAGTGCAAGGGGCATATAAGGTTTATATAGAAAGTTGTTGTATAAATCATAGGCAGCATGATCACGCTGCCTAAATAAAGAACGAGGAAACTCGAGCACGAGACAAGATACGGGGACTAAGTAAAGAGGAGGACACTCCCCCACAATCCTCAGGGCAAGGGTTTTAAGTTATGCCCTGGGGGCATATAAAAACGATGTTGACACAATGTATTATTTATCAATTTTATCTTTTAGAGCAGGGCACTTCGTATCGAAGAAGTTGTCGTAGAAATTTCGAAAAGCGCCCATTCAATTGGAAATTGGTGTGGCTTGTGCCCTTTTTAATAGTCGAAAGTGATTGCAAGACGACTAACACCCCTCTCACGCCCACCATTTCCCCAAACACATCCAATCAAAATTTTGAGATAGCCATGTTGTTTAAACGTAGTTGAAAGTTCCGGAAATTTGGTCTTAGAGGATAACAAACCACCCTAACAGACCTTAGGGTAAGGGTTGTAATTTATGCCCTGGGGGCATATAAGGTGCTTATAGAAAGCGTTGTCGTTTCCAAAATGGCTCATTTGATTGGAAATCGAAAGGCCTAGTGCCCTTTTTAATAGTCGAAAGTGATTGGAAGGCTTGACATTTTTATAGTAAAGATCGAAGTGGGTATAATATATTTATTTTTTGTTGTTGTTTTTGTTTAGACCAGGGCACTTCGTATCGAAGGAGTTGTCGTAGGAACTTCGAAAGGGGATCATTTGATTGAAAATAGAAAGGGATGATGCCCTTTTTAATAGTCGAAAGTGATTTGAGGGCTACTAATTCCCCTTCTACTCCCACCCTCCCACGCCCCTCCCACGCCAAACCTCCCATTTCTGCTCTTAAAATTTAACCAAATCAAAATAGCGTAAGTGTATCCAAGCTATTAAAGAAAGTAAACAGATTTTTTTTGCAAATCGTATCAAGTTTTCCATTTCAGGTCAACTAGAGGAGGTATGAAATTAAATTAAACAGTACTATTTGTGTCCAGATTTTTAAAAGGGTGTATGTTGTTAAAAATTGCTGAAAATTTTTCTCCAGCATACAAATAGCAGGCCAAACTATAAAGTCTTAAAAAACGAAAAGATTTGAAGTATTATTTTCTTTTTCCCTGAAAAGACTATGTCAATATAAAACGAATAGAAATTAATGTAAAAAACTTTTTCCACAAAATAAGTTTTTCAAAGAAAAGTAAAGAACTCCATTAAATAAAAAATGAACAAAAATAAAATCAAATAATCTACCAAGCGTGAAACTACCACAAATCAGCATCGACAAATAAATGAAACCCAAAACGAACAGAAATTACAATAGTTAACCGAGTCAAACTCAAAACGAGCAGAATTTAGCATAAGTTGGGTGCAAAACCCCTATGCTTTCCCAAAGCCAGAACAAAATTTGCACTTTACTGAAAAAATACAAATGAATGTGCATTGTCAGTTTAATATACATACACTGATATTTAGTAATCAAAATGTTAATATTATTTGATTAGTTAAAGTTATAAAAGTAAAAAAAATTATATTTTTTCAGTAAAGTGCAAATTTTGTTCCGGCCTTGGGAAGGCATAGGGGTTTTGCGCCCAAGTTATGTTAAGTTCTGCTCGTTTTGAGTTTGACTCGGATAAATTAGTGACTTCCTCGAATCATTAATCTTACTACACAGTTCCTATAATAATAAATATATATAAATATATATATATATATGTATATATATATATATATATATATATATATATATATATATAAAGCCAGAACAAAATTTGCACTTTACTGAAAAAATACAAATGAATGTGCATTGTCAGTTTAATATACATATACTGATAGGGGTTTTGCGCCCAAGCTATGTTAAGTTCTGCTCGTTTTGAGTTTGACTCGGATAAATTTAGTGACTTCCTTGAATCATTAATCTTACTACACAGTTCCTATAATAATAAATATATATAAATATATATATATATATATATATATATATATATATATATATATATATATATATATATATATATATATATATATATATATATACATATATATATATATATATATATATATATATATATATATATATATATATATATATATATATATATATATATATATATATATATATATATATATATATATATATATACATATATATATATACATATATATATATATATATATATATATATATATATATATATATATATATATATATATATATATATATATATATATATATATATATATATGTATATATATATATGTATATATATATATATATATATATATATATATATATATATATATATATATATATATATATATATATATATATATATATATATATATATATATATGTATATATATATATATATATATAATATATATATATATATATATATATATATATATATATATATATATATATATATATATATATATATATATATATATATAACGCTTAAGCTCCACTGCATTAATGTACCCAATGGACCAATACTAGAAAAATCATGTTCAAGATATCAAAGGATTAAAATCCCAAACTGACGCAATGAATTGAGAGAACAGGCATGTAACGAAAAAGAATAATTATTGAAATCCATAATTTTCATTGAAGTTACTTGGAACGAAAGTAAATCGTTAGGCAGATACGCACAAAGGAAAAAAAATACACTGAATATATGAATGGCGAGATACTAAGCATATCTAAAAAAACAAAGACAAAAAAACTTATTTTTAGACACAGTCGGCTAGAGTACAAATTTTTCTAGTGACACTTTCACCGTTAGGCCTTGCCAAAATTTGCCTACGATCAGTCCAAACATTTCTATGGCCAAATTTGTGCTTTGCGGCATACATAGGAAGTGACGTCTTCTCTTTGTCAACGCTTCCGATAGAAAAATTCCACTTAAAGCCAACTTGGCTTTTGCTTTGAAGACTTTCTTGGCTATAGCACTATTCACAAATTTAACTAAAAAAGGAGGGACTTTGTCGTTTAGGGAGGTATCAGTTAAAGTAGGGGATATTTTTAATCTGTAGATATTCCTAATTTGGGCAACATTTATTTCAGTCAGGTTCATTTTGGTTACGAAAACTTGCAGGATTGTTGATTGGAGGTCAGATTCATCGTCTAAATCTGCCTCACTTATTATAAAAGCAACATGTATCTAATCTGTGTTTAACGTCTCAAAATCGATACGAGGGGAGCATCCTTTAACATCTTAAGCGGATGAACATTTGACTTTACTTGCCAGGACTTGGTGACACTTGGAGAAACACTTTTAACTGAATCCATTAACAGGTCTTTTAGGTTGATCTCCAATTTTATTGTAGCTTGATATAAAAGACTAAACGGTTTTTTGTTACCTCTTGTACTTGGCGCTCCTAGACCAAACCCTTTTATATGCTTTCAAGCTCGTATAGATGAAATTCTGTAACGAGATGCAGATCTTGTAAACTCCTGAAGTTCCAAGGGTATAAAAAATCATTTCTATATGGACAAACTTTTCTAGGCCTCAGCTAACTCTCGCTAATAAAATTAGATTCCATTTCTTCAAGAAGATACGGAACAAGACTTTAATTTATAGATTTTTACTTCCAAACTCTGAAATTCGATGTTTAGTCGGTTAATTATGCGTAAAACGTATTTAATGAGCAAGTAAATAATTATACTTTTGGATTGACCAGAGCCAAGTGATTGACATCACTCATGTCGTTTTCTTCTAGAAATGGTATGGATAGAATAGAATAGAATTTATTTGCGTTAAAAGCCCATAGGCCAAGGCAAAAAATATAAACAAAGAACCATTACAAAGAAATTGCACATAACCTAACATAATCCTACAGAAATCTACTTCTATGATTCATTGCAAGACGAAGGAATCGTGCCAAGCTTCTGATACCCATAAAACACTCATCTGCACACACATTCATCAACCACTCAAAATCATAATCCCCCTATCAAACACTTCCAGTCTCCAATCACTCAGCTCCTCACATTCACACATCAAGTGATACACGCTCTCGTCTAAACCTCCACACATAGGACAAAATAAGGGCCAGCCTTTCACTTTTCCCTCCCGATAAACTTTCTTCTTCGGTCCAGTGGCAAACTATCAGCCATCATTTCAATTAATAACTTAATTTCTTTTTTATTCAAACCCACCTTAAAAAATAAAACTTCACCCCAAATCTCCTTCGACCGACAATATGTTAAAAACTCAGTTTTTATATATGATTTAAACCTCCACATTTATGATTTGAATATAAGATTTGGCCTATATATGATTTGAATCTCACATTATTAAAGCTAGCATGAGGAGTAGGCTATTCCTGTTTTATAAGGTTTTTCAAACATAAACAAGTCAAATAGTCAATCAATTATCTAAAATAATTTCGAAAATTTAGAAATTTAGGATAAGAAATTTATCCTAAATTTGACCTTCCTAAAGAATTGACATTCCTAAATTTTGACATTCCTAAAGACATAATTACTCAAAATATTGATTGGATCTTTTGGGAAATGATGGGCGTGGGGAGGGGCTGGTTGCCCTCAAATTTGACTCTTAAAAAAGGCACTAAATCATCCAATTTCTAATCAAATGAGCCTCATTCGAAATTTATACGACCACCCATTCCATAAAAACCTTCTATGCCCCCGAAGCATAACTTACAACCCTTGCCATAGGGCTCTGGGGGGTTTTATCAACCCTGGGGGAATTGTCATATTGTTATTTGTGGGGGGACAGCTGCCCCCCCCACAAATCGACAAGCCAAACATAAATCAACTAAGTATGCGAAACAACTCGTGACCTGCAATTTTCTTTTTGTGTTTTTCACGCAAAGTTTTTTTTTTACCCCTGGGTAACCATGGACTTTTGGATTGACCAAATTCAAATATTGATTGACATCACTCATGTCCTTTTCTTCTAGAAATAGTATGTTAAAAACTCAGTGAGCACACCACATTGTTCAATCAAGCGGTCGACAACTGATTCAAACGAAAACCATCTTGTTGGGCATGGACAGAATAGTTGATGCTCCACAACCTGTAGAAAATCTTGAAATTGTTTTAGCTCTTCTTGTCGCTTTACGCCTCTCGAAATGTAGCTATAACTGTCATAACTGAATTTCACAATGTCAGATGGAAGTTTCTTTGTAGGGGGCAAAAGAACACAGGGCGAGCAAATGACAAACACAATAAAGTATATCAAGCCATGGTCAATCATTTTTAATTTAAAGTGGCCAGGCCGTTCCGTTTTCCTAGCATTACACTGGCATTGTCCGAGGCATAGTCAGTTATATTTGAGCAAGGAAAGCATTGGTTATCGAGTTCCTTATAAATAAGCGTCTACAAGCCATTTTCACTGGCATCGTGAACATCAGAAAGAGCAAGAAACTCTTCCTTTAATTCACAGGAATTCAACCAAAAATAACGACAAATAGTCACCAAGAACTTAGATCCAGTCCTGTCAGCACTTTCATCGACTAAAATTGAGATTTTCACTCTTTTAAGCTTATCACTGAGTTTCTCTATGGGAAAAGGGAATGTCGAAACTCATGTCGGTTTAATTAATTAAGGAACAGCGTAATTTTTTACGGAAAAAAAAAAACATTACTCAGAAAACGTTCATTTTATTCAAAAGCGTAACTGGATTATAACTTCAGAAACTTATCAAGAATGTGACGCATATGGGACCCAGTGTTACCAACACCTAAAACAAAATGTACCACAAATTGCATGAAAAATGTACCAAAGACAAAAAAAAATGTACCATATCCCAAATTTTTTTCCGCGTGTTACGCGAAGTGTAACACGCGGATCGTCGGTCACGTAAAGTACTATCTATGAAAATTTTGCATAAGAACTTTTCATTCACTTTCTTTCTCCATTCCTTTGTTTTTCTTTCTCTTCTAATACAGTACATTACTCTTGACAGTACTTGAAGAAATTGTTCGGAGTAACAAATATTACAACAGAAACATTTTACTACAAACCAACAAAAGTCGTTGTTTTTCGGCCATTTACGACCATTTATAAACTTGGAAAGCTTTAGCAAACTTTTTCAAACTCAAAACGAGCAGAAATTAGCATGAGTAGGGCCCAAAACCCCTATGCCTTCCCAAGTCCAGAACATAACTTGCACTTTACTGAAAAAATATAAATGTTTTTACTTTTATAACTTTAATAAATCAAATAATATTAACATTTTGATTACTAAATATCAGTGTATGCATATTAAACTGACAATGCAAATTCATTTGTATTTTTTTCAGTAAAGTGTAAATTATGTTCTGGCCTTGGGAAGGCAGAGTGATTTTGAGCCCTACTCGTGTTAATTTCTGCTCGTTTTGAGTTTGACTCGGTTATTTATTGTAATTTCTGTTCGTTTTTGGTTTCATTTATTTATCGATGCTGATTTGTGGTGGTTTCACGTTTGGTAGATTATTTGATTTTATTTTTGCTCATTTTTGGTTTAATGAAGTTCTTTACTTTTCTTTGAAAACTTATTTTGTGGAAAAAGTTTTCTTAATTAATTTCTGTTCGTTTTATATTGACATAGTCTTTTCAGGGAAAAAGAAAATAATAGTTTAAATCTTTTCGTTTTGTTTAAGACTTTATAGTTTGGCCTGCTATTTGTATGCCGGAGAAAAAATTTTCAGCAATTTTTAAAAACAAACACCCTCTTAAAAATCTGGACACAGATAGTAGTGCTTAATTTAGTTTCATACCTCCTTTATTGATCTGAAATAGAAAATTTGATACCATTCGCAAAAAATCTGTTTACTTTCTTTGATAGCTTTGGTACACTTACGCTATTTTGATTTGGTTAAATGTTAAGAGCCGAAGTAGCCCCAAAAGTTTGAACGTAATACCCTCAGTCTTTCTTGGGATACTGCTGAGATGCATTATTGGGAATTAGCATTAATACAGTTCATTTTGATTTAATCTTAAGGCAAAATTTAGTTTTTAAACATAATGGGCAAATACGAGGGTGGGCGTGGGAAGGGAATTAGTTGCCCTCCAATCACTTTCCGCTATTAAAAAGGGCATTAGCCATTCAAATTTGCAATCGAATGAGCCCTTTTCTAAGTTTCTACGACAACTCCTTCGATACGAAGTGCCCTGGCCTAAAGGAAAAAAAATAATACAGTGTGCCAACATCGTTCTTTAATTAGGCAGCGCGATTGCGCTGTCTATGATAATTTCTGTTCGTTTTAAGTTTTAATGTTCCTCCTTACTTTCATTTGAAAAAACTTGTTTTTTTATTTAATCACTGATACAGGTGCAGCCCAATATGTACATGAGTCTGCAATCTGCCTGAAATAGGACACCTTTCCTGTTGCAGAATCTGAGTAATCAAATGCAGACTGAAACCATATGTTATCTCATTCAGAAGAGAAGAGGCACTCAAGTTCACAGCATTCACCTAACACAGTGGTTAGCAGCCATTTTAGTTAAGAGACTCAAATATAGAAAATGTGACGATTATTTAATGTCTGACAACAATATATGTTTATTAACGCATCAAATCTATATCATAGCTTTAGACCTTGACTCAATTGTGAGTACCCCACCCGCAATTGCCCCCACCCGCAAATATTACTATTTACGTTAGTTCTACCCTAGGATGAAAGGATGATAAACTATCTATCTACAAGTGAAATAAATCATTTTATGCAATTCTGAAAAAAAAGATAACTTTCACTTCTTTTTCCTTAATAAAAAATTTCAAACTGAGGAGATTCACCTTTGGTGGTTGGCTTTTGTTTTTATTCCACTAGATTCCCATCCATCACGAATCCAAGTGTCATTATAGCTTCATTTTCAATCGGTAAGACTTGATACACAGAAAGATGTTTTTGTCGACCTTTGGACGCCGGAAGTGAAGTGTCTGTTTACGAAAAAAGGAATATATGTGACTGCTTCTCTGTCGCTTATCTTGACTATGCTGAACAGATCAGGGTGAAATAAAATGTTTGTAGATGAAAGAATACAAGCATAGGTACAAAAATACTGAATTGCACCATAATTTTGTAAAATGTACCATATTTTGTGGGATTGTACCAGTAGAGGTGAAATGTACCAAAATGATACAGTTGTACCACGTTTGGCATCACTGACAGGGTTGCCACCCTGACCTGGAAGAATTTACTAAATCGGAGAGAACAAATTTACTAGATCGCATCTGTTTTTACTAAATGCTAAAAAAAAATTAAAAAAAAAAAAAAAAAAATCACCATCAAACATCGATTTTTACTATAGGAGGATAATCAATTTCTTTTTTCTTCTTTTTTTCTCCTTTCCTCTTTTCTTTTTCCTTTGTTCTTCTTTTTTTCTCCTTTCCTCTTTTCTTTCGTTTTCATAATATGATTGAAAATTATATATATATATATATATATATATATATATATATATATATATATATATATATATATATATATATATATATATATATATATATATATATATATATATATACATATATATTTATATATATATATATATATATATATATATATATATATATATATATATATATATATATATATATATATATATATATATATATATATATATATATGTATATATATATATATATATATATATATATATATATATATATATATATATATATATATATATATATATATATATATATATATATATATATATATATATATATACATATATATATATATATATATATATATATATATATATATATATATATATATATATATATATATATATATATATATATATATATATATTATATATATATATATATATATATATATATATATATATATATATATATATATTATATATATATATATATATATATGTATTATATTATATATATATATATATATATATATATATATATATATATATATATATATATATATATATATATATATATATATACATATATATATATATATATATATATATATATATATATATATATTATATATATATATATATATATATATATATATATATATATATATATATATATATATATATATATATATATATATATATATATATTTCTACTTACTTTTAATTTCTCTCAGCAGGCTCCTTTTTTCTCAATAAAAATTTTCAAACTGAGGAGATTCACCTAATCACCTTGGGTGGTTGGCTTTCGTTTTGATTCCAATAGATTCCCAAGTGTCATTATAGCTTCATTTTTAGTTGGTAAGATTTGATACACAGAAAGCTTATTTTGTCGACCTTTAGACGCCGGAAGTGAAGTGTCTGTTTATGAAAATAGGTGACTGCTTGTCTGTCTCTGAGACAGACAAGCAAAATTGTAAATTGTAAAGCAAAAAAGCAAAAATTTTAAATTGTCATATGTTTACGATAATGTTTTTCCCTGAATTCATGGAAAATAAAAAAAGTTTTGTTTACTATAAACTTTTTACTAGTTTTTACTAGATTTCGGGAAATTTACTAGATCCTCTAAATTTACTAGATTTTTTTTTTACTAGTTCTAGTAAAATCCTACTGACGGTGGCAACCCTGATCACTGATAGGACCGCCACTTAAAATTCAACATTACGTTTAAAACGCACTAAGAATAACCAGAATTTAAATTAGCGCCAACCCATTCCTGAAATTAAACCGTGTATAAGGCTCTAATCTGGGACAGTTTTAAGCTGACACTTGATTTCAGAGTTACCATTGATCAAGTTAAGCAGCTATTCAAAATTTATTGCAATAAATTAATAAACGATATTATGCTTATTTAATGATTTTCGAAGTCTTTTATTATACTCTTTCATTACTAAATAATTCAAAAATTTGTGTTGTATTTCAAAATACTTTCTACTTATAATTACTGCTGATAAAGGCTCAACGGCATGATTATAATTTGCAAAATGTTTTTTACTGGTAGTATTATGTTTTTCACCTTACAATTAAAAAAAAGTGCATAAAATTCATATAACAAAAAAAAAATGCCCAACCAAGGGATTCAAGCATAAATGAAGATGGTAACACCGCTACCATGACTAAAACTTTGACTACTTCGATTTACGACTTCTTTTACTTTCGACTAATGTTAATGGGAATATTAAACAACATCAAAACACCATCTATGCAAGCTGGGTGCCGAAAGGGCGTATCTCAATATCTCAAGTTTGGCTGAGAGCATTAACCTGATACTTTTAGGGTATTTTTAGGAGAATATTCAAAAGTGATTAGCGGTAAAAGCCAGTCATTCTCCACTTTCCCTATTTAGAAATCCCATTCTCGACAGTGATCAAAATAAAAAAAAAATGTTCAAAATAGTCAAAAGGTATAGTAACTGTAGCTCCGGCTGTCCTAAGCTCTGCACAACCCCAGGCAAAGGGTTGCATATAAAGTAGCCTTTCCGCTGTTTAAATATGTATTTATCATTGGAGAAGTAGAAATGTCCGATTCTGGTTATATCCAGAAAATCCAAGGGTGTTAAAGTGAAACTTCATGGAATGTTGAAGTGGCTGTTGTATTAAATCAAAAGACACTGGGTCATGCAAGTTGCCAAAAGGGCTTATCTGGGTGTATCAATTTTGTCCTCGGAAATCGCTAGGGTATTAAGTCGAAAGTTTCATAGAATGCTAAGGGGTTCTTAAACAAAATCAGAAAACACAATATGCATCCCGGTTATCAAAACAGCATTTCTTCAGTATTGTTAAAACAGTTAGGGAGGTTTCAAGTTAAAATTTATGGGTATTAAGTTTCTTAGGGGAATTAAGTGTATAAGGGTATCAAGAGTTTATGTTTGCTCAGTGTGCATATGTAATACTGTATAACATGTTTTTTTAGAGTGTTTCCTTTGGAAGAGGAGTGATTGTACACACACTAGAACAAAACGAATAAACTTCAGAGGAATACTTTAAAAATTATAAAATACATAGTTATATTATTACTAAACGTTCAAAAACACTATAATTATTTCTTACTACTTCTAGTATATTATTAATAAAAGTATTCCTCGACATTTATAAGCCATTTACCCCCCCCCTCTCCTTTAATATGTAAATATTTAGCCCAAATTATATATTCTTCATGGATTGTCCCATTGCATAATGTCTTCATTAATGTTTTGCAGATACACTTGATAACCGACAAGCATCATCAACAAGATTAAGTAAGTGAAAAATGCATGGAGATTCCACGATTCAAGCTATGTATTTACACATCAGGAGGGAGTGTGGGGGGGGGGTAAATTTTATTGAAAGCTTAGAAATAATATCAGTATGTCTGTATCTTAGAACTTTTTTTTTTAATAGTCCACAAAAATTTATTTTGTTCTTGTTCTAGTGTGCAACCACCCCTCATCAGAAGGTAATAGTACATAATTTGAAAACAACTTCTAAAAATTCTAAAATATATATTGATGTCATTCTTAACAATATCTCACTATACTCTATACCCAGCCTTAGTACCACAAGGGTGGTTACCTTGATATCAAATCACTAAACTGGAACGACAAATTTACGTAAAAACATAAAATTTACCAGGAAAATCAACCACGTTTGATATCTATTTATATTTTGCGGGTTGGTGAGTTTACAGAGCCAAAGGCAATCTCCAAGAACCTACCCCCTGACCAAAGGGATTGGAAGAATTAACTAGCGAAGACCTTTGGTTCATCCTTTCCAGCTTTTAATGCACACAGAGCGTACAGCTTCGTTATAAGACGTGAAAATTATTGGATTCAATTAAGGAAAATTGGTATCTTCCCGGAAACCCAGTTCATGTAAAAAGTAAACCAGTTCAGACAGCATTTAAATTGTCTTCACTATTGGTGCCGAAACAGGATTGTCACCGGACCAAAAAATTTCGTCACGTCCGAACTATTAAAACGTAACTTTTTCGTAAGTTTTGATAGGAAAGTCTCCTTCCAATGCAGGGTACCTTTATTTCGCTATCAAGAGCGGCATTTAGAAGAGGGATGCAGTTGTTGCCTTTATTATTTAAAGAATGTCTTTTTATGTAACCTAATTGACAAATCCCCCTCCAAATTTTAAGAGGTACCTTTTTTTTAACCAAATAATTTGAAAACACCATCCTATTTTCTAACTTTTATTGAATTGGGACCCTTCTATACTTTTGTAGCTTAAATAGCTATGCATTAACGATATTCGAGTTGATTCGGATGCAATTTAGCTTCTTTTTTTCTCCAGCAATTTTGAATAATACTTTGTTCTTACGGAAGAACATAATCATAATCAACTTCCTAACAAGATTAACTTAGGAGTTTCGTCTTCCCGCTTTCTTGCGTTCCTACAAGGGTACCTTTGATTTCCCAAAAACTTGGGTCAGGAATAGCTCTTCTGACATGCATAAGATCAGAAACAGTTTTTGGATTGAGTCTATTGCGGAGTGGGGTCTTTATTATTTTAATTCACAACAGTGAGACTGTGCTTCAGCATTGGTATGGGGTAGACATGTCAATGTCAGAATAAAATTTAGCAAAAATTATAAGGAAGGATTATCAGCTTCATCATTTAGATTGCCAAGACACCTCCAAATATAACTAAAGACTGATTAACATCTAAATCTGCCTCACTTATTATAAAAGAAAAATGTTTCTAATCTGTTTTTCTAATAGCTAGTTGTAACGAACTGTAAGTGAGGACCGACCCGGCTTAATAGTAACCAAAACTCTAAAAACCGGAATTTTGATGCCAATAGATACATCAATAGAAACAAATTTTTATGCTTATTTGAAATATATAAGTTTCATGAAGTTTAGTCTTACGTATCAAAAATTACGTGCCTTAGAAAATTTGCCTTATTTTCGAAAAAAGGGGAAACGACCCCTAAAAGTCATAGAACTTTAATGAAAATCCCACCATCAGATTCAGCGTATTAGAGAAGTTGCAAGCTCCTATCTGCAAAAATGTGGAATTTTGTATTTTTTGCCAGAAGAAAGATCACGGATGCGTTTTTTTTTTTTTTTTTTTTTTTTTTTTTTTTTTTTTTTTTTTTTTTTTTTTTTTTTTTTTTTTCCCAGGGGTGATCGTATCAATCCAGTAGTCCTAGAATATCGTGAGAGGGCTCATCTGAACGTAAATTAAAAGTTCTAGGGTCCTTTATTAGTGACCACAAAAATTGGAGGACAACTTGGCCCCCTCCCACGCTCATTTATTTCTCGAAGTCACCTAATATAATTTTGAGACAGCCAGTTTGTTCAGCATAGTCTAAACTGTAATAAATATGTCTTTGAGGATGGCTTAATCTCCCACAGCTCCCGGGGGAAGGGCTCAAAGTTATGAACTTGTGCCCATTGTTTACATATAGTATTGGTTAATGGGAAGTATACAGACATTTCAGGAGGGATTTTTTTTCTGGGGGGGGGGGGTTGGAGGAGTGGGTTACGGGGGAGGATCATTCCATGGAGGATGTTTTCTTGGGGAAAGGGACATCTCTATGAAGGGGGCGCCAGATTTCCCAGCATTATTTAAAAAAAAACGATCAGAAATCAAATAAAAAAAAAACAAATTTTTTCAACTGAAAGTAAGCAGTAACATTAAAACTTAAAACAAACAGAAATTATTACGTATATGAGTTGGTTCGATCCCTAGTCAATACCTCGCCCTTTGCGCTAAAGTTTTTTTTATTACTTTCAAAAGAGTTATCTATTCTAATTAACCGGCCTTTGTGATTCAGGGGTTTTTGATTCGAACAAAATTCGGACTTTAGCGTAAAGAGCGAGGTATTGACTAGGGGTAAACTCCCTAATATACGTAATAAAAACATACAAACATAGGAGTTCGTTACGTAAGTTAATTCGTAAGTTACGTCAGAACAAAATTTCGAGAAAGCCATTTAGCCAAAACAAGTAAAATTAATATGCAAATTTCATTCTAATTATTCATGTACGGTGAGCCAAAATCAAAGCTGCATTAACTCAAAAACGTTCAGAAATTAAATAAAAAAAAACAAGTTTTTTTTAACTGAAAGTAGGGAGCGACATTAGAACTTAAAACGAAAAGAAATTATTCCGTATATGAAAGGGGCTATCCTCTACTCAACGCCTCGCTCTTTACGCTAAAGTTTTTTATTGTTTTAAAAAATAAAATTCATGTAAAAAGTAAGCCAGTTCAGACACCATTTGAATTGTCGCCACTATTGGTGCCGAAACAGGATTGTCACCGGACCAAAAAATTCGTAACGTCCGAACTATTAAAACGTAACTTTTTCGTAACTTTTGATAGGGAAGTCTCCATTCAATGCAGGGTACCTTTATTTCGCTATCAAGAGCGGCATTTAGAAGAGGGATGCAGTTGTTGCCTTTATTATTGGAAGAATGTCCTTTTACGTAGCTTCATTGACAAATCCTCCTCCAAATTTTAAGAGATACCTTTTTTTGTCTTAACCAAATAATTTGAAAAAACCATCCTCTTTTCTAAATTTTATTGAATTGGGACCCTTCTGTACTTTTGTAGCTTAAACAGTCATGCATTAACAAAATTCGAGACGCTTCGGGTGTAATTTGGCTTCTTTTTTTCTCCAGCAATTTTGAATGACACTTTGTTCTTACGGAAGTACATAATGATAATCAACTTCCGAACAAGATTAACTTAGGAGTTTCGTCTTTCCGCTTTCTTGCGTTACTTACAAGGGTACCTTTGATTTCCCAAGAACTTGGGTTAGGAATAGCTCTTCTGACACGCATAAGGTCAGAAACAGTTTTCGGATTGAGTCTATTGCGGAGTGGGGTCTTTATTATTTTGATTCACAACAGTGAGACTGTCCTTCAGAATTGGTACAGAGTCACACCACTGACCCGCGTCCCACACCAAATAAGTGGCCACGCCAGGGATCGAACCCGTGCCCCTTGGACAAAGAATCCTCAACCCAGCGCACGTCCGCTTAGCCAGGACGGCAGCATTAGTATAGGGTAGACATGTCAATGTCAGAATAAAATTTGGCAAAAATTATAAGGAAGGATTGTCAGTTTCATCTTTTAAATTACCATCACACCTCCAAATATAGCTAAAGACTGATTAACGTCTAAATCTGCCTCACTTATCATAAAAGAGATATATTTCTAATCTGTTTTTAACCCCTCAAGATCGATACGATGGGAGCAACCTCTAACATCTTAAGCGGAAGAACATTTGACTTTACTTACTCGGACTTGGCAACGCTTGGAGAAAGACTTTTAACTGAATCCATTAACGGGTCTATTAGGTTGATCTCCAATTTTATTTGTATTTATAGCTCGATATTAAAGACTAAACAGTTTTTATTACCTTTTGTACTTGCCACTCCTAGACCACACCCTTTTCTATGCTTTCAAGCTCGTATAGATGAAATTCTGAGACAATATGCATATCTTGTAAACTCCTGAAGTTCCAAGGGTCTAGAAAATCAATCGTATATGGACAAGCTTTTCCAGGCCTCAGCTAACTATCGCTAATGAAATTAGATTCCATTTCTTGAAGAAGAGACGGAAAATAAGACTTTAATTTACTGATTTTTACTTCCAAACTCTGAAATTCGTCGTTTAATCGTTTAATTATGGGTAAAACGTAATTAAGAAGCAAGTACAATAATGATAAGGTACTGTTGTAATATCTGAGCAACACGCGAGAATGTGACTCGAGAAAACCAAAGATCAGATAACAATACCCGGTAACTTCCTATCTGACGCTGTATAAACAAGGGGTTTCTCACTCCGGGAACTATATATAAACTTTAGTTTTTTGGGGTTTAGGTGGAAAAGGTACCTAGTTTAGGTTAAGTTACGTATTTAGTAAATGCTATGCTTTACCCCACCCCCCTAATTTGCAAATATAAAGCCAAAATTTGTTTCTAAACTATTATATTTTTAACTTATTTTGTTTTATTTCATTAGCATTAACCAAACTTCACTTCTCGCGTGTTGTCCATGTATTATAACAGTACCAATGATACTTTTGGATTGACCAAACTCAAATATTGATTGACATCACTCATGTCCTTTTCTTCTAGAAATGATATGTTAAAAACTCAGTGAGCACCCCCCCATTGTTCAATCAAGCGGTCAACAACTGATTCAAACGAAAACCATCTTGTTGCGCATAGACAGAATAGTTGATGCTCCACAACCTGTAGAAAATCTTGAAATTCTTTTAGCTCTTCTTGTCGCTTTACACCTCTCAAAATGTAGCTATAAATGTCATAACTGAATTGCACAATGTCAGATGGAAGTTTCTTTGTAGGGGGCAAAAGAACACAGGGCGAGCAAATGACAAACACAATAAAGTATGACAAGTCATGGTCAATCATTTTTCATTTAAAGTGGCCAAGCCGTTCCGTTTTCCTAGCATTACACTGGGATTGTCCAAAGCATAGTCAGTTATATTTGAGCAAGGAATGCATTGGTTATCGAGTTCCTTATAAATAAGCGTCTACAAGCCATTTTCACTGGCATCGTGAACATCAGAAAGAGCAAAAATAACGACAAATAGTCACTAAGAACTTAGATCCAGTCCTGTCAGCACTTTCATCGACTAAAATTGAGATTTTCACTCTGTTAAGCTTATCACTGAGTTTCTCTATGGGAAAAGGGAATGTCGAAATTCATGTCAGTTTAATTAATTCAGGAACAGCGTGATTTTTTACGGAAAAAAAACATTACTCAGAAAACGTGCATCTTATTCTAAAGCGTAACTGGATTATAACTTCAGAAACTTACCAAAAATGTGACATTTATAGGACCGTCACTAAAGAAGCAACATTACATTTAAAACGCACTAAAAGTAATCCTAACGAAAATTGGCGGAAACCCAGCCCAAAAATAATATCGTGTGACAAAGCTCTAAACTGGGGCAGTTTTAAGCTGACACTTGATTTCAGAGTTACCTTTAATCAAGTTAAGCAGCTATTCAAAAATTATTTTTGTTTCTTTTATAATATTTGTAGATGATGTTTTTCGAAGTCTGTATCAGTATTCTTTGATTACTAAATAGTTCTAAAATTTGTATTATATTTAAAAATAATTTTAATAACCATTCAACGAAATAATTTTCTTATAAAATGTTTTTTATTTGTTACATAATGTTTTTCAGCTTAAAATTAAACATAATATGCATACAATTCATATACTGAAAAAATAAATTCCCAATCGAGGAGTTCAAGCATAGATGAAGGTGCTAATTAAGTATGATGCAACGAGTGTTCGCTTAGGATTTATTGATCAATATTTGAAATAGAACCTTTGATTACCAGAAAAAGTTTCACTCTTTCTTTTCATTTTTGTAGAAGATTTTCCCATTTAAATAATTAATCAAAAGCCAAATTAGATGGAATATATTAACAAAATAAATACAAACAAGTGTTGACACATCTAATGTTTGTATCGAAGTTGGCGCACAATATACTTATAGAAAGACGGCTGATGCAATCAAGGATTGAATGGGTTGACCTTAAACAAAGAAATTAGAAAATAAAAAAAAATCCTTGCTATTTATTATAACTCTTTGCCTTTCATAGGATCCTTAAATTGTTTCTTAGCTTTCGAAGTGTCTTTTCTACTTGGATTTTCTAAATATGTGGCAAAAATCATGGCAAACATTAAAGTAGCATAAATAATGTCTAACAACGTAAGGTTTTGCTGAAGTATTCTATTTTAATTTTATTAGCAATTATTTTTTGTGTTAGATTAAATACAAAACAAGTCTTTTTTTAACTGAAAGCAAAGAGTGACAAAAACTTAAAACAAACAGAAATTATTCCGTATATGAAAGGAGCTGTGCCCTCCTCAACGCTCCGCTCTTTACTGAAAATTTTTTTATTACTTTAAAAAGCAGAGCTGCGACAAAGAGTCAAACCTTAGCGAGAAGAGCAAGGCGTTGAGGACAGCCCCTTTTATATACGGAATAATTTCTCTTTGTTTTGAGTTTCAATGTTGCTCCTTACTTTCAGTTAAAAAAAACTTGATTTTTGTTTAATTTCTTATCACCGTCCATGAAATCCCTCCCCTCATCACGGGAAACTCCTCTGTGGAAATTCCATCCCATGTAAAGTGCAAATTCCCTCGAAGCAGTTCCCTCCTTGATGAACCCCCCCCTGTAAATTTCATCGCGGGCGATTCAGCCTGAAAAATTCTTCTTAGCATAATTTCATTTGAAAAAAAAATTCTAATCGGTTTCTTGATCACTCCGGAAATGCCCCCTTCCATGGAAATTTTTCCTGGAAATCAAAACAAACGGAAAATAGCCCCCGTACGATTCCCCCGGGACATCTTCACTTCCAAAATTGAGTTGGCGAAGAAAATGTAAGACAATTAAAAATAATTTCGTCCAAGAATTATGTTAAATCCGCCCAGTGTAAAATTTACCCTGGAAAATTCACCCCCCAGAAATTTCCCTCCCCAAGGAAGATTTTCCCTTTAGAAATCCACACCAAGCACAACCCTCCCCCCCTAGAAAATGAAAAATACTTCCAAATATCAAATACTATGTGTAAACTATGCGTACTATGCGTCATTTTATCCCTAATGACATAGTTATTTGATCTTTCAAGTATACTTAACAAAATGGCTATCTCAAATTTTGACCAGACAATTTTTGGGAAAAAGGGGCATAGGAGGGGGCCAGTTGCCTTCCAATCTTTTTGGTCACTTAAAAAGTGTACTAGAATTTCTAATTTCCGTTTGAATGCACCCTGTCCCAATCTTCTAGGACCATTATTTCGATACGATCACCCCTGGAAAAATAAATAAGTAAACACGCATCCATGATCTTTCTTCTGGCAAAAATAGCAAAATTACCCATTTTTGTATATAGGAGCTTGAAACTTCTACATTAGGGGTTCCTGATGCGCTTAGTCGGATGGTGTGATTTTCATTAACATACATTGAATTAGAGGGGGTGTTTCTCCCCTATTTAAAAAATCAGGTAAATTTTCTCAGGCTCGTAGCTTTTGATGGGTAAATTAAACTTGATGAAACTCATATATTTGGAATTCGCATAAAAAGCTAATTCTTGCTCCTTACTTTCAGTTACAAAACTCGTTTTTTTTTATATTTAATTTCCGATCTTTTTTCAAGTAATACCGTTAAAACTGACTCACCCTCCATGAAAAATTCCCCCCTTCCTTACGAGAAAATCCTCTTTCAAAATTTCTTCCCACTTAAAATGCCCCCACCCCCTCCCTGTAAAATTTCCTTGGGACAGTTCCATCCTCGCTGAATATCCCCCCTCCCGTGAAACTCCTTGTGGATAATTCAGTCTGAAAAAAATTTCTTAGCATAGGTTCATTTGAAAAAAAACTGTAATCTCTAATTGTTCTGTCGATCATCCCAGAAATCCCTCTCTTTCGTGGAATTTTTTTTTCCAGAAATCCAAGCACGCTGAAAATAGCTCCCGGATAATTCCTTTGGAACATCTCCGCATACAAAAGTGAATTGGCAAATAAAACGTAAGACAAATAAAAAAAAATTGAATAGGAATTCTGTCAAATGTTCCCAGTATAAAATTTTCCCTGAAAAGTCGACCCCCACCCCACCCCCTAAAAACGAAAAATTCACCCTATGGAAACCCACCCAAAGCAGAAAATCCCCCCCCCCAACAAAAAAATGCGTATACACTTTCCAATAACAAATGCCATATGCAAACAATAGGCAAATTTCTTAACTTACAGGACTCTTTCCACGGACTGTGGGGGTCTTGTTATCCCTAAAGATAGCTATTGGATCTTTCAACCATGTTAAACAAAATGACGATCTCAAAAATTTGGTCAGATAACATTGGGGGAAAAAGGGCGTGGGAGGGAGGCTAGTTGCTCTCGAATCTTTTTAATCACTTAAAAAGGACACGAGAACTTTTAATCTCCGTTCGAATGAACCTTCTGTCGATATTCTACGACTATTGGTTCGATGCGATAACCCCTGGGAAAAACAAAAATAAAAAAAGAACAATTAAACACACATCCTTGATCTTTCTTCTGTAAAAATAAGAAAAATACAAAATTCCACATTTTTGCTGATGGGAACTAGAAACTTGTGCAATAGGGTTCTATATTAAGCTGAATCTGATTGTGTGATTTTCACTAAGATTCCTCGAATTTTAAGATGTGTTTCCCCCATTTTCAAAAATGTCACAAATTTTCTCAGGCTCGTAGCTTTTGATTGGTAATACTGAACTTAATATAACATTAAACTTAATTTACGATTGACTCATTTTCGAAAACGTTTGAAAGATCCGCCCTTTCCTTTTGTACATTTCGTGAATGTACAAGTTGGCCAATTACGTGGACCATGTATCCTTGTCAAATCTTCGCTGTGGGGTCCATTTATAGAATCCGCTTTTTGTTTAAAAAAACAATAAAAATTAATAACTTAGCAATGAAATTCAACTTCTCATGCATTTAAAGTGTACTCCAAGTTAGTCCAAGCTGTCTATACTATATATTAACAATGTTTAAAAACAAGAATAAAACTTTTATTAAAAGTAAGACTTCGCACAAAAAGGTAGATAGGACTTATAAATTAACTGAACTGATCTTAAGCAAGCAACGATCATTATAATGCTTCAGCCTTCCAGCCTAGAAGCAAATGCATTATATGACCTATAATGGCATTTTTGATTAGCTGCTTTGACACTATTTAATACATACAGCCTTTTTGTACGCTCATACATGGAATGAATCGAATGTTTATATGGCTAAACAATCGTCTAGACGGCAGTTCAATCATAATCAACAATATAATGTTTTTTAATACTTGACTACAATGGTTTTTTTTCCTCTAGACGTAAACTTTGTGCGTTATCACAAAATACACGAGATTCAAACTCGAGATTTATTGCGGTCTTTCATCCTGAAATAAAAGCTATACACACTCCAAGGACTGCAGCTAACACGAACACACTGATTGCAACGACCATCACTCCGCAAACACACTGGCGGTGTTGTGGCGTCATGCTACTGTCTTCAACCTTGAACGAAAAAAAATGATATTGTATAATCAGCTTGAAAGTATTTAATTAGTCGAGGGGTGGTCGAGGCAGTGTGGCCAGATTGGCTTATTTTACGCCAAACTGGCTTATTTTGTTGGCGACTGGCGTGAAAATTTTTGGAACTGGCTTGTGGCTTAAAACTTGGCTATTTTTATTTTGAGCTGGCTTATTTCTTGGCGTGATTTACTTTTTCGGGAAGAATTTATATTTTTTGGCAATTCATCCTATTTTCAAACGAACGAACGAACGAATGCTCAGGAAAGGTCAAAATCACGTTTTAACTCTATGGTCAAAATACGAATCTAACCGCGGCACTGCGGTGAAGTTTTCAAATCCTAAGAGGCACGTGGCTTCGTAACAACAGCATAAAAAGCATTAGCCATTAAGTCATGGGGTTGAACTACAGCTGAAGGTACAGTATATTAGCTGTTACTTATTAGTATAGAATAACGCCAGGAATCAAACTCATAACAGGCATGTCTGTAACATCTACAGATCCTATTTAACTGTTTAGTTCATGTGAGTCGTCCAGGAGTCGTCATGTACACTTTAGCTATTTTCTGTGGTTTGTATCTCTGTACAAACAGATTGGGTGCACAGCCTAGCCGACTGGGTACACACCCCAATGCATTGGGTACTGCCCACAATATATTGGGTACCCCCATACCCGTTTTCACTTTTTGTCTAGGCCTATTCTGAGAAAATACATTTATTTATATTTGAGGTTTTCTTTGCATCACTTCAGTTTAAATATGCTCAAAGGAAGAAGCAAATTGATCATTGGTTTTCTCAGAATACATGCAAAAGTGAAAATCATTATGGGGCAGTTGGGGATATTAATTGTTTTATGTACTACCATCAGCATAATGTACTACTTCACCACTGCAGTAGTACACCACAGGATCTGTACCTAAGAATTTGAGTGCTACACCCCACAATCAGTACTACATTAAACATGGCATAGGTCCTACTACGCTATATATAGAGTAGGTCCTGCTATGCTATATATGGAGTTGTACACTTGGTTAGATGTAGGTATCAAATTCTGAGGTACAGATCCTGTGGTATACTGCTACATTGTTGAAGGAGTACATTATATGTTGATGGTTGTACATAAAACAATTAATCCCTAACTGGTATGGGGGGGGGGGGTACCCAATGCATTGAGGTGTGTACCTCAATGCACTGGCTACCAGCAAATTGGGTACATGCCACAGAAAAATAGCTGGTGTACATGACTGGTTTGCACCCCCATTTTTAGCAGTGATGAGCATCAGCTTGTGACATAAGCAAACCTGAAGCAATCAATCTTGTTTCAGACTCACTTTTATTCATTTTTCCCAATGTGTTAGCCTATAGTTAAATACTAGAGAAATTAGTTATATATAATATAGGCTAATAGCTAATATGTAATAAAGTACCATATAATACTAATGAAAATATCAGAAAGAGATATATAAGTACAGGAGCAGGATAACTAGATGAGTTACCCTTGCTTTGATGTCTGATTTCTTTGTTACTGTTGCTGTAGCCTCGGGCTATAGAGTAAGACTCCTAGTGATTAGCCAGTGCCTAATCTGAGCTGTATCTCTGATTAGAATGCAGTATGTCCTTTACCTGGCAGCTGAGACTTTAATCTTGACCACTACTAATTTTCAGAATTATCAATCTTGGCCAATAGTCTACAAATCTTGACCACAACATTGATAATTAAACATGAGACATTGCCTTTAACAGACAGCAACTATGGAAGTTATCCTATAGTTTTGTTATCTAGAAAAAAACCTTTCAGATTTTGAAATAAACAAGGTTCATTGTTATATTAAATTTAATCAATCAACTGTAGACAATCAAGGCAAGTGACCTGAAAATCTGATCATTGACCCCTCTTCTTTCTGGGCTGGGTTGACAATAGATCCAAATCTTTAATTTGTTCTTCTTTTCTCATGATAAGTTCATACACTTCTTCTTGGGAGAATTCAATTTTTACTGAATGAGATAATCCCTTACTACATAGTTTCTCTTGTTGTAAAAATTATGTTACTGTTATAGTTAACTGCCTTGTTGTAAACACTGCTTATTAATATTCAAAATGTGGATGAATATGGAAAGATGTAAATCAGCTATTAGCTAATAATGTGAGGTAACATCATAGTAGGGTTTATCTAATTCAATATAGTCAGCGTATTTTGACCTACTATATATGGTGTTGTAGATTTAGATCCATTGACAGTTTTCTTTCCAGTATTTTACAATTCAACAGTATATGCTCAGGGGTTTCTTCTGTGTTTTTACAGTACCTGCAAAATGGGCTATTGGCAACTTCTCCATTTGGCTGCTTTATTTTGTATGAAGGAGAGTGGTGGTTGAAGTTAGCTGTATTTAAACACAGGCAGTTGAACCAGACTGATTGTATACTGGTTGGAAAGGGGGATAAATTTGGTGGCTTTAATTCAAGCAATGTTTTTAGTCATAATCTAGTTGTATCCCTTATAGTTAGAGATTTCACTGGTTCCATTTGGCTTTTTGCTTCTTGCTTTTCTATCTTGTCTGCTTTTTCATTTCCTTCTTTACCTAGATGACTAGGTATATATTGAAATTTAGTAACAAAGCCTAATCTTCCAAGGCTGCTTAGGTTTTCTTTGGTTTGATGTAGGCCTATGCCCAGTGTTTCAAAGTTAGTGTTTCATAGGATATAGAGAGCAGATTTAGAGTCAGAGAATATTACTATATGTTAATTGCTCTGTTTCAGTTTAATTAGGGTCTCTAAGCACAAATTGATTGCAGCTACTTCAGCTGTTAGTGTGCTGGTCCCTGCCTTGTGTTTTTTCACAGTGCATAGGCTGAGCTCTTTTAAAAAGCATCCACTTCCACATCCCTCTTCACTTAAAGATCGATCAACATATACTTGGGCATATCCATTAAATTCCCTTTTTAAGAGCTGTTTGAAATCATGGATTGCAGTTTGGGATTCAATTTGTTCCTATTTTGAGGGGAGGAATTCTAGTTTAACCCTGGGGTGATTGATCCCCAATTAAATTCGAATTCAACTCCTCCATACTCTCCTCCAGACTGCTCATGCTGGGTGGGCTTATAATAAAAATTAACCAGGAAAATATTAATTTTTAAAAGATTTAATCAGTCGGAATAACATAACTACAAGTGTAACTTGACCCCACAAAACCCCTGGAGAAAGGTATTTAAGTTATGACATTTGTCCATTGTCTATATAAAGTATTTGCTATTGAGAAAGATGTATGAATTTTTTCCATGGGGGGGGGGGAGGTTTTGGGCATTAGGCCTAATGGAAGGAATACTCATATAAACTTCAGAGAGGGCTCATTTGATTGGAAATTGAAAGTTCTAGTTCACTTTTCAAGCATCACAAGATATTGGAGGGTAGCCAGCTCCCCCCCCCCCAAACCTCTTTTTTTCCTGATGCATCCAATAAAAATTTTAAAGGTATCCAATAAAAATGTTCAAAGATCATATAACAAAAATTCTGGTGCCAACACAACCCCCCAGGGCCCAGGGCAGGCATTGTAAGTTGTGCCCTGGGGGCATATGAGTCTTATGGAAGGGATGCTCATATTCACTTCAGAGAGGGCTCATTTAATTGGAAATTCAAAGTTCTAGTTCAGTTTTAAGAGTCAAAAGGGATTGGAGGGCACCTAGTTCCCCCTCCCCTCCATTCCCTTTTTTCCTCAAACCCATCCGATAAGAACTTTGAGATAGCTTTTTTTTAAATAGTTCAAAGATCATATAACAAAAACTTCAGGGTCAACACAGCCCCCCAGGGCCCAGGGGCAGGTGTTGTAAGTTACGCCCTGGGGAATATATGGCTCTTATTGAAGGGATGCTTGTAAAAACTTCAGAGATGGCTCATTTGATTGGAAATTGAAAGTTCTAGTTCAGTTTTTTAGAGTAAAAAGAGATTGGAGGGCAACTAGCCCCCCCCATGCTCCTTTTCCCCAAATACATCCAATAAAAATTTTGAGATAGCTATTAAGTTAAAAATTGCTCAAAAGTCAGATAGCAAAAATTCAGGTGTCCTCACTACCCCCCAGGGCCTGGGGCAGGCATTGTAAGTTGTGCCGCATTGGGTCACAGAGTATCATTATAGTAATCGGAGGTCCGACTCAGTGAAATTATGGGATACAGAAATTGCGGCGCACACACGGACAGTGCTCGAACTAACACAGGAGAAATCGAGCCGGTGGGGGTCCTCGTCAATAATTTTCCCGCGAACTGTTGGACAGGAAAGTAAGCATGGTCGAGCATTTTCTGAACATAGCGCGCTGGAATTTCTGTAAAGTCTCTAGAGTTTCACATGGGGTAGCGGTTTATCGCAATTCTACTAAATGCAGCCTCAAAATAATCTCTACACTGGAACTGAACTTCCGCAAACCAGGGAACGAATTGAAAGGTGGATAATGCCAGTAGGATCAAAGGACCTGAATAGTGGTGAGTATTTCTACAAAACGGCCGTCAAAACTTGGACACCATTAAAAGTAAAGTTAGATTTTGGGCAAAAAATTGTCTGGCTTATTTTTGGCTTGTTTTTCAAAGGCTGCGGCTTACTTTTTTGTTCACGATCTGGCCACACTGGGTCGAGGGTGTAGTTAAACTGAAAATGACTTTGAACTTGGAATTTTGTAATGTGTGTTGGGTAATGGAGTTAGAAATTGTGTGAAGTTACGACTATTTTATAATGAAGTTACAATTTTGTTACTATCGTCGTTAATTCATAAGAGAGAAATAACTTCTCTATTATAAAAATAAGCACAAAAAAAAGTAAACTAACAAAATAAGCAAACTTTGTATTTGGCATTGGACTGTATCCAGGCATTCTAAGGAGGGGGGGGGGTATACTGAAAGCAAAATATAAGGGTTGGTTTTCTTTGGGCAAGACTCCCTTTCCGAAATAGCAATTCCAGCAACAGCTGAATTTGTCACCTCTTCGAGACTGAAGACTTTAATAATGAAACTTCGGCTGCATTTGCATTCAGTGAACTTCCATTTAATGGCTTTTTAGGGTCACTTCTAGTTGAACTGCATTCTAACTAAACACCCCAACTCCTTCCTCAGATTTCTGTATATATCCGTAGATTATATAAAAAGGTTGGCTGTTTTTTAGCTAGCTTAATGTTTTTACTAGTTTCTCCTTAACAATTGGTTTATTTATTGATTAATTGGCTAAATTATGCTAACTTGAAATAAAGAACTTTTGTAAATAGATTCAATCTTGAAGCCGAATAATAAATTTTACACTAAGTACAAAGAAGCATAGGAATAAATTGAAAGTAACAAAAGCTACTGTAAATTCAGATTTTAAAATTAAGAGTTATAAATAAGGAATGATAAATTCAAAATAACAGGGTTGTGTAATGGGTTTCAAAATGCCTTATGGTATTTGATTTTGCGGAATTAAATTTGATGAAAAAATGAAAAATTGACAAATACAAAATAGAGTAGAATTTTGACGCTCTTTTTTCGGAAATTAATTTAAAACATTGTCCACAAAGCCAGTTTTTCAAAGAAAAGTAAAGAACTCCATTAAGCCAAAGATGAGCAGAAATATAAGTCAAATGTGAAATTAAATTTTGGTTTGAGGGGAGGAGATACAAGTTGTGGCTGAAATTAAGTATCTTGCATATATTTTTCAAAGCAATGGAAGACGGACTTCACATATAAAGGAAACGTTAAACCGGGGAAGCGCAGCGATGTTTACAATTTTCCGGAATAATGTAATGGGAATAAAAAACTTGTTGCATAAAAAGTATTTTTTATCGAGAATAATGCCTATTCTACATTACGGAGCAGAGATTTGGGGACATGAGAAAGCGGCTCAGCTTGAGAGTACTCAATTAGGGTACTTTAAGAAATTGTTTGGGCTGTATAGAACAACTCATTCCCAGTTTTTAAATGGAGATATAGGTATATGACCACTAAAAAATTACCACTAAAAATTACCACTAAAAATTACCACTAAAAAATCTCAATGTTACAGACTAATCTCAATGATTAGTCGAGAATCGTCCAGTTACCGAGTGACAAATTACTTAAGGCCGCTTATGAAGATTTACTCTCGCAGAGGAAAAACAGATCATGGTCACTAAAACTAAAAGACATTTTAGACAAAGCAGGATTTTATTTTGTTTGGAATGAAGGTAGAGGACCAATGGATATAAAAACAAATTAGGAGAATGAGATTAAGATAGTACTAGAGATGGAGCGAGGAGATAAAAAAAAAATCAGGAATATTAAAGTTTTATAAGGATGTTAAGGTGGTTTTCGGGCAGGAGTTCTACCTTAAGCTGAATTTACCAGCTATATATTTGACATTATGGAAGCAACTCAGGGCTAACTGCCTGCCAATTAACGCCAGATTTAAAAGATATGCTAAAGAAAGATATCCCAATGAAGTCAGATGTACTTGCCTGCTTTGCAGAGTTAAAGAGGATTATTTAATACATTGCTTGAGCCGGTGCCAGGGGCTCTCTACGATAAGAGGAAAGGATATTTGGAAAAAATGAGTTGATACTTCCAGGTGTCTTAAATAGTACGTCGCCTCAGTTTATTTGTAGAATAGCAAGGTATCTGGAAATTTTACTAAATAAAACGAGTAAAGCTTAATTTTTTTTCAGTTCATATCAGATTTAAGAAAATATAATCAAGAACTTTAAAATGAGGGGTTTAATTCCGAGTTAATTCTTAATTGAGTGGAATTACGAGCCAATGTGACGTCACTTCAAATATAATTCTTATTTATCGTTCTTTTATAGACAAGCGGTAATGATTAATATATTTGCAAAGAGTATTGAATGAGGAATTGCATTGCATTTCTCTTTTGTTACTAAAGTGTTGAGATCAAATTAACTTAAGAAAAAGCAAATGAAGTGTATGTTTCTAAGTGTATGTTGTTAAAGCAATTTGTTTTTAAGTGTATGTTTCATTTAGGTGTTTGTTGATGTTGGCTGATACAAGTTCATCATATTTGTGCTTTTTACGATGATCCCTGATGTAAGTTTATTATATTTCTGCTCTTTTTGTGTTTATGGCCGTGTTTTTTGGCTTTAACACACTTATCTATCTATCTATCTAAAATAATCTTCTAAGCGTAAAACTACCACAAATCACTATCAATAATAAATGAAACTCACAACTAACAGAAATTACAACAAATAGCCGATTCAAACTCAAAATGAGCAGAAATTAACATAAGTAGGGCTGATAACCCCCTTGCCTTCTCAAGACCAGAACATAATTTGCGATTAACTAAGAAAAATAATAATAATAATAATAATGACCGTGGATTGTTAGTTTAATTGACATATAATGATATTTATTCCATAGTTTTGATAATCTTTTATTTATGAAAGTAAAAAAAAAGTGAAAACAATTAAAACGTACTTTGTTTTCAATAAAGCGCAAATTATCTTCTGGTCTCGAGAATGTAGGGGGGTTATCAGCTCTACTCATGATAATTTCTGCTCGTTTTGAGTTTGACTCAAATATCCTTTGCTCTGACATTGCTGATATGTCCTTTTGATAACCAGTGTGTTCTAATACTTTTTGAAAATTTCTTCTCAATGCTCTTAGCCTCTGCAAGTAGTTGCAATAGAAGTTATAGTAACCTCAACATTCTCTGAAAGGCTCACCTGAATGCCCTTCGTCTTCTTGGAAAGTAAAGTTGAAACATGCAGACCTTTGTCAATAACATATTCTATGTACGGAACGGGTTTACCCGTTCCATAAAAATCTTATATGCCCCGGGTATAACTTAAAACCCTTACCCATGGGTTCTGGGGGATTGTGTCCAACCTAAAGACCTTGTTATATGATTTTTGGACGATTGGTAATAAAATGGCTTTCTCACAATTTTAATTGAATGTGTTTCGGAAAAAGAGGATGCCGGGAAGAAGGAAGGTGCTAGTTGCTCTCGATCATGTTTGACTCTTAAAAGGAAACTAGAACTATACATTTCCAATTAAATAAGCCTCTTCTAGACTTCAGACGACCAGCCCTTCCATAAGAACCTTATATGCCCCTAGGGCATAACTTACAACCCTTACCCCCAGACTCTGGTGGACTCTGTTAACTCCGAAGGCCTTATTAAATGATCTTTGGACTATTTTGAGCAAATAGCTATCTCAAGATTTCTATCAGATGCATTTGTGGAAATACGACATGGGGGGTGGCTGCCCCCCATCAATTTTACTCTTAAATAGGGCACTAGAACATCTCAATAGATTACCAATCCAGCGAGTCCACTCCAGATCTTATACGACCACCCTTTCCATAAAAGCCTTATATATCCTTAGGGCTTAACTCATAACCCTTGCGCTAAGGGCTGGGGGGGTTGTCATCCTCAAAGACACAATTTCCAGACCTTTTAAGTATTCTGAAAAAAATAATTATCTCAAAATTTTGATTAGATGTGATTTGGGAATTGATGGGCGTGGGAGGGGTGGGGCTTGTAGCCCTCCAATCTCTTTTGACTATATAAAAGGCCACAACCGTTTCAATTTCCCATCAAACGAGCCTTTTTTGGAAGATTCGACGACAACAAATGGCCATCTAAAAATTTTTATCAGATGCATTTTGGGAAAATGCCAGGTGTGTTTGGGGGAGGGGGATTCGCACTCCGGTAACTTTGAATCTTAAAAAGGGCACTAGAACTTTTGATTATCAATCCATTGATCTCCTTCTGAAGTTTATACGACCACTCTTTCTATAAAAACCTTATATGCCCCCGGGATATAACTTACAACCCTTGCCCTGAGGACTGGGGGGGGGATGTCATCCCCAAAGACATAATTTCCAGACCTTTTAACTAAGCTGAACAAAATGTTATCTCAACATTTTGATTGGATGTGTTTGGGGAAATAGTGTGCATGGAAGGGGGGCTAGTTGCCCTCCAATCACTTTTGACTATTAGAAAAGTAATTTTTCCTTTAATTTACAAAATGAGCCCTTTTTGAAGTTTCTACGACAACCCCTTCCATACGAAGTGCCCTGGTCTAGACTAAGACTAATTTTTATGACAAATAAAGGAAATACCAGGTAACTCGTAGCATTTCTGAGATTCGAGGAAGAGCTCAAAACCTTATTTGATTGCCAACTTTATTAGAGATGAACGCAAGTCCACTCAGAGAGGTGGTATCAAGTTTCTGTCTGGATAAAGTTTTTCCTTACATTTTCAGCAATCTATAATCCATAAAAAGTCTTGAAAATCAACCGGAACTGCCTACGAATCCAAAGAGATACAAAAGTAATACAACGAGGTCTCAGCTCTGGTCCTTATTAGACCCAGGCAGCTGCTCCCAACTCCCCCCTCTCGGAGGCCCTGTATACATATATAATACTCACAAAGGAACTAGTTTCCGAATCACCGCCTTGGTACGAACCACAGCCCTCTGCATCATCTTCAAGGTCAAGTAGACCATGGTGATAATCCACAATATCTGCTCCACTGCTATCGGCTAATGCTTTCACATCTACCATTGTGCATTCAATTTCGTTGATTTCTCTACATAAATTCCAAGATTAGTGGTGTAATTAAAGGGATGTCTAAGCAAAGAAAAAAAGACACAGCTCACATTCCATATATTAAAGTTTAAAAAATTCGAACTTAGTCATAGATGTAGCGATACCTGCAATCTGGCAAAAAGCTAATCACGACCCAAAGTAACCATAGCATAAAAACACATTTTGAGAAAAAAAAACTAGTCAAAAAATCGTGTTTCATAGTGATTCAAGAACTGTAACTAGCATTTTGGTTATCCTTAATAGTAAAATTGAGAGGAAAAGGGTATGGTAATTTTAAAAAGAGTTGAAACCCCTCAACCATATCGGCAGATTGTATTGAAAAGAGGACCATTGGAAACTCTATGGTCAAAAACCTTGAGGAACAAACTACAGTCCCCCACCTCGAACAACAAGTAAAATACATTTTTTGTATGGGTAGCGCTGATGTGTCTGCTTTTTTCCAGTGGGTAATCGTATCGAACCAGTGGCTGTAAAATTGTCCTTCTATTTTGCTAGAAATGGTATTTTCTGGCATTTTGTGGCAAGGCATCAGTTTCTGCTCAAAGAGGGTCAAGATACAAAAGAGTGAAGATTATAAGGTTATCAATTGATTGTCCATGTTCTAAAACAAGAGGTATTGAGCCTCCTATCTTGAACAACCAAAGAAAAGTGGTGTTTTCTCCCCTTTTTTGCTACAAAACATTATATTTCCCCAAACGGGCTCAGAACGCTCCAAAAGAGAAATTCTAAGATACCCAATGAATTTCTTATGGTCTAAAACCCTAAACAGAAGGTTTTGACCCCCCCCCTTCTTATTGAAAAACGGGTTTTCAGTATATAGATGCCTTACAATATAAGTCGAAGGCCAAAGCGAGTTCATAGTTTATCCACATTTCGTCATCTGATAATGACATGAGTATTGTAGTGATTACCAAAGTATTTTATTAATTATCTGCCGAAGGGGACCTCTTTAAGTTACAAAAGAGATCGTGCCACAGCAAAGTGGCATTTTCCTCTTTTTTTTGCGCCCCAAAGCATCAATATCTTCGCAAATGCCACAAAATTCAAATTCTAAGGTAGCCAATTTAGTTTTCATGGTGTAATTCCCTTCTTGAGAAATCAAACAGTTCGTGGTAGCGAACTGTAAGTAAGGAGCGACCCGGCTCAATAGCAACCGAAACTCTAAAAAACGGAATTTCGATACCAGTAGATGCATCAAAAGAATCAGATTTTTATGCTGATTTCAAATCTATAAGTTTCATCAAGTTTAGTCCTACCCATCGATAGTTACGCGTTCCCCTCCTCAATGCCTCGCTCTACGCTAAAGTTTGACTCTTTCTCACAACTCTACTTTTTAAAACAATAAAAAACTTTAACATAAAGAGCGAGACGTTGAGGAGGAGACAGTCCCTTTCATATACGGAATAATTTCTGTTCGTTTTAAGTTTTAATGTCGCTCCTTACTTTCAGTTAAAATTTTTTTTTTATTTAATCGTTTTAAAGAATGACATGCGTTTACTGACAAAAGAATATCTGGTACTAACATGAACGTTCTATTGATTAACCATGTCTTTGATAAATAGTCAACAAATGATGGACTTCTGAAATAATAAAAGAATATTTGCCACAGAAAAGTGATGCTTTCTTCCATTTTAACCCACAAAACATCAATTTTTTCATAAATAAGGTTAAATACCTCCAAATAAGAATTCTAAAAAATATCAGTCCGTTTTTCATGGCTTAAAATGCTCAACTGGAAGTTTTGAGCCTACGTCTATCTGGATAAATCGGGAAAATTGCTTTTCAGAGGGCTAGTATGCATGTCCTCAATCGTTCCCATTTTTTTTACCACGGTAATCACGCTACCACATGATTGCAGGGATATATCTTAATGGCTGATTAAAAAATTACCGTCTCTATCTAATCCATATCATAGCAGTGAAATACTATTGACAGCTATTAAAATCTGTTTTTATTTTCTGTCGGATGCTTACTTGATTTCACACTCCTAAGGAAACACCCGGCTTTCTTGGCTGGTTTTTATGTTTTCAGTAAAGTGCTGGTCTTTAGAATTCCATAGGTAAAGCTAAAGCAATGGGGTACACTTGATGGAAACTGCCCAATCTACGGGGACACGCTATTCTGCTACTCTGCTGTGAATCATACTGTATAACCAAGGGTGAATCTAAGTTCTTTGTTCGGGGGGAGGTATTTTTTGGAGGGTGGTGGAAACATAAAACTTTATAAAACGCATCAGAAATTTACTTATATGTATGTTTGTTACTTTTTTACGAGTTAGAAAAATATTTCGTGGGCTTACTTGTTACTGCTTCACAGATTACAAAAAATGCATATACAATAGCATCTTCAATAAACTGACTCATGATATTTTCCAATACCAATGGAATTCTAAAGGCTTGCATTTTACTGAAAACTGAGCTGGCTCAAGATTTTTACGTAATTAAAATTCTATTGTAGAAGCTATCGACATTATGGCCGGCGAAATACTATAGGCTATAATAAACTGGTCTTTTAAGTTTTTCAGGCTGCTTATGGATTTTTTTGCTCTCAATAGAACATCTTTTTTGGGGTTTTGTTATGTGTTTTTTGTAAAGCACTAGTTTTAAAATTCTAAATATACTGAAAAATATTACGAATAAGTTTGTTTGAGCTAATTTTGCATCATATATCATGCGTATTCTGCAAAGCAATAATTTTTTCTTTATTTTAAGTTTTCATTTTTTTTTCTTTTTACATCCATAATAAAAATTTTAGTACTTCAAATGAATATTTAGAAAAATCACGAAGCATGTGAAAAAGATACTTTAAAACGCAACAAATAGCTAGACCTGATAAAAAAGAGACATACGCCACTTAGAGGCTTATGTTTCTTTTATATTCTTAACGGTACAAGATAGGACAATTCTGACTGCACCATTTGATTCCTAGTGTTTAGTTTACCTATGACACATACATAATTCCTTTTCAATAAAAATGGCATGTGTTGCACTTCTAAATTTTCACAGCCACATTGCTCCGAGAACTATCAGTATTTTGTATTTAGAAGAGATTTTCGTATAAACGACTTTCATCCTTTAAAGCCGTTGACTTTTCATTTAAAATTAATTTAAAAAAATTTTTCCACAAAATGAGTTTTTCGAAGAAAAGTAAAGAACTCCATTAAACAAAAAATGAACAAAAATAAAATCAAATAATCTACCAAGCGTAAAACTACCACAAATCAGCATCGATAAATAAATGAAACCCGAAACGAACAGAAATTACAATAATTAACCGAGTCAAAGTCAAAACGAGCAGAAATTAGTATACGTTGGGCGCAAAACCCCTATGCCTTCCCAAGGCCTGAACAAAATTTGCACTTTACTGAAAAAATATAAATGTTTTTACTTTTATAACTTTAATAAATCAAATAATATTAACATTTTGATTACTAAATATCAGTATATGTATATTAAACTGACAATGCACATTCATTTGTGTTTTTTCAGTAAAGTGCAAATTTTGTCCTGGCCTTGGGAAGGCATAGAGGTTTTGCGCCCAACTTATGTTAATTTCTGCTCGTTTTGAGTTTGACTCGGTTAATTATTGTAATTTCTGTTCGTTTCGGGTTTCATTTATTTATCGATGCTGATTTGTGGTAGTTTCACGCTTGGTAGATTATTTGATTTTATTTTTGATAATTTTTTGTTTAATGGAGTTCTTTACTTTTCTTTGAAAAACTTATTTTGTGGAAAAAGTTTTTTAAATTAATTTCTGTTCGTTTTATATTGACATAGTCTTTTCAGGGAAAAAGAAAACAATACTTTAAATTTTTTCGTTTTTTAAGACTTTATAGTTTGGCCTGCTATTTGTATGCTGGAAAAACATTTTCAGCAATTTTTAACAACATACACCCTTTTAAAAATCTGGACACAAATAGTACTGTGTAATTTAGTTTCATACCTCCTCTAGTTGACCTGAAATGGAAAACTTGATACCATTCGCAAAAAAATCTGTTTACTTTCTTTGATAGCTTGGATACACTTACGCTATTTTGATTTGGTTAAATTTTAAGAGCAGAAATGGGAGGGTTGGCGTGGGAGGGTGGGAGTGGAAGAGGGATTAGTTGCCCTCAAATCACTTTCGACTATTAAAAAGGGCACTAGACCTTTCAATTTCCAATCAAACGAGCCCTTTTGGAAACGACAACGCTTTCTATAAACACCTTATATGCCCCAAGGGCATAAATTACAACCCTTACCCTAAGGTCTGTTAGGGTGGTTGTCATCCTCTAAGACCGAATTTCTAGAACTTTCAACTACGTTAAACAACATGGCTATCTCAAAATTTTGATTGGATGGGTTTGGGGAAATAGTGGGCGTGAGAGGGAAGTAGTCACTCTCCAATCACTTACAACTATTAAAAATGGCCCTAGCCCTTTCAATTTCCAATCAAATGAGTCCTTTAGAAGCTTCTACGATAAAACTTTCAATAGAAATCTTATATACCCCCAGGGCATAACTTACATTCCTTGCCCTAAGTGTTTGGGGGGTGCCATTCTCAAAGACCTATTTTCCAGAACTTTCTACAATGTTGAACAAAATGGCTATCTGAAAATTGTGATTGGATGTGTTTGGAGGAATGGTGGGCGTGAGAGGGGGGTTAGTTACCCTCCAATCACTTTCGACTATCACAATGGCCACTAACCCTCTTAATTTCGAATTAAATGAGCCCCTTTTGAAGTTTTGCGACAACTCTATCTATAAAAACCTTATTTGCCCCCAGGGCAGAACTTCAACCTTTGTCCATGGGGCTCTGGGGGGTTTGTCATCCTTAAATACATAATTTCCAGAATTCTCAACTATGTTGAACAAAATGGCTATCTCTAAACTTTGATGGAATGTTTTTGGGGAAATTGTGGGCCTAAGAGAGGGGGGGGGGTAATTACTCTCCATTCACTTTCGAATACTAAGAAGGGCAATTTAAATTTCCAATCAAATGAGCCCTTTTTAAAATTTCTGTAACAACTTTCTATGTAAACTTTATATGCCCCCAGGGCATAGCTTACATCCCTTGCACTGGAGGCTCTGAGGGGGTTATCATTCTAAAAGACCTAATTTCAAGAACTTTCAACTACGTTGAACAAAATGGATATCTCAACATTTTGATTGGATGTGTTTGGGAAAATGGTGGGCATGAGAGGGGCGTTAGTCGCTCTCCAATCACTTTCAACTATTAAAAAAGGCACTAGCCCTTTCAATTTCCAAATGAATGAGCCCTTTTGAAGTTTCTACGCTTTCAATAAAAATTTTATACGCTCCCAGGGCATAACTTACAACCCTTGCCCTGAGAACTGGGGGGGGGGGGGTTGTCATCCTTGAAAGACCTAATTTCCAAAACTTTCAACTACGTTGAATAAAATGGCTATCTAAAATATTGATTGGATGTGTTTGGAGAAAAGAAGGGCGTGAAAGGGGGGTTAGTTGCCTTCAAATCACTTTCAACTATTACAAGGGCACTGGCTCTTTGAATTTCCAATCGAATGAGCCTTTTTTCAAATTTCTACGACAAAGATTTCAATAAAAACCTTATATGCCCCCAGGATATAACTTATAACCCTTGCCCTGAAGACTGTGGGGGGATGTCCTACTCAAAGGTATAATTTCCTGAACTGTGAACTGCGTGGAACAAAATGGCTATCTCAAAATCTTTATTGGATGTGTTTGGGGAAATGGTGGGCATGGAAGGGGTGTTAGTCACTTTCCAATCACTTTCGACTATTCAAAAGGGCACTAGCCATTTCAATTTCTAATCGAATGAGCCCTTTTTGAAATTTCTACGACAACGCGTTATATAAAAACCTTATATGCCCCCTGGGCATAATTTGCAGCCCTTGACCTGAGGGCTGTGGGGGGGGGGCTGTCATCCTCAAAGACCTAATTTACAGAACTTAAGACTACGTTGAATAAAAAGGCTTTTTTTTTTGTTTGTTAATGTGGCTAATTGCCAAAAATAAGCCTTAAGGCCACGATGATTGACTTATTTGAGACCAACCTATCTTCGAAGGTCGTTCTGGGAATCTTTTATTATTATTTGAAAAAAACTACGTTTTCTAAAGAGTTAAAGAGGCTGAGTTACAAGGTCGAACCTTAAAACGTACAGGGATTAGGAGGCACAGTTGGGGGGCTGCCGCCCCCCAAACCCCCGCTTTCGCAGCCTTTAAATAAAAAAAAGTTCTTTAAACTGAAAGTAAGGAGCGACATTAAATCTTAAAACGAACAGAAATTATTCCGTATATGAAAGGGGCTGTGCCCTCCTCAACGCCTCGCTCTTTACGCTAAAGTTTGACTTTCTCACAACTCTTTTTTTAAACAATAAAAACTTTAGCGTAAGGAGCGAGGCGTTGAGGAGGGCACAGCCCCTTTCATATACGGAATAATTTCTGTTCGTTTTAAGATTTAATGTCGCTCCTTACTTTCAGTTTAAAGAACTTTTTTTTTATTTAAAGGCTGCCAAAGCGGGGGGTTTGGGGGGCGGCAGCCCCCCAACTGTGCCTCCTAATCCCTGTACGTTTTAAGGTTCGACCTTGTAACTCAGCCTCTTTAACTCTTTAGAAAACGTAGTTTTTTTCAAATAATTTCTGCACGTTTTTGTACAGTTTATTACTTATTATTGCTTGACTAACTGTTAGCTGATCGTGTCAGGAGTTTAAGTTGGGGGGCTGCCGCCCCCCAAACCCCTCGCTCTTGAACATTCTTGTGTTAAGGCTTTTAATTCCTGAATACTCAAATCACGTCGTATAGGGTGCCTCCTAATCCCTGTACGTTTTAAGGTTCGAACTTGTGACTCAGCCTCTTTAACAGCCCCCCAACTGTGCCTCCGAATCCCTGTACGTTTTATTGTTTAAAAAAAAGAGTTGTGAGAAAGTCAAACTTTAGCATAAAGAGCGAGGCGTTGAGGAGGGCACAGCCCCTTTCATATACAGAAGCGGGGGTTTTGGGGGCGGCAGCCCCCCAACTGCACCTCCTAATCCCTGTACGTTTTAAGGTTCGAACTTGTGACTCAGCCTCTTTAACAGCCCCCCAACTGTGCCTCCTAATCCCTGTACGTTTTAAGGGTCGACCTTGTAACTCAGCCTCTTTAACTCTTTAGATAACGTAATTTTTTTCAAATAATTTAAAAAAGAAACTGAGTTTCTTTTTTAAAGTTTAAATTCAGTATATAAAAAATTTCCTCTGACGGTGAATCGAACCCGGGTTTTTCACCTGACAGTCAGGAGTCTCGACCGCTGGACTAAAGAGACACAATTGTAATTGTTTTTTAGTAACAGGAATCTATTTCTGACGCAAGCAATTCCCCACAAAACTTGATATTTGGTTTTTGGAAAACAGGGAAGGAGTGATCAGATTGAGCTGAAATTTCGAGGATAAGCTTCCAGGCCCCAGGAAAGCTTATCCTCTAAATTTCAGCCCGATCAGACAACGTTAAAGGGGGGTTGTGGTGGGAAAAATTAACATGGGCTTTTATAGGAAAACGAGGTTTTTCGTAAATGTAAATTCGGGGGATAATTTTTTCGGTCTGAAAATATCAAAAGGCCCTAACAGGTCGAATTCTGCTTTGAATGAGTCCTCATTCACCCGGATCAGTTGCCAACTGTGGCCTGTAGGCGTGGATAACAAAAAAAAAGAGAAATGAAGTTTAAGTGGCTATATTTGGTTTTTTGAAAACAGGGAAGGAGTGATCGGATTGAGCTGAAATTTTGAGGATAAGCTCCCGGGTCCTAGGAAAGCTTAACCTCTAAATTTCAGCCTAATCTGACAACGTTAAAGGGGGGCTGTGGTGGGAGGGTTGAAACTTCCGGCCCAGTTTACCCCATGAATATAAAGTCGGAGGAGGATGAAAATTTTGCACGTTTCTTAGTTTGAGCTTGCGCTACAAAATGCGATCACCGCCGTCTCTCTGCGACCTCTAGGACCTGAAATTGCTTATCATTGTGGTGGGTCGCCTCTTTATAGAGGCACAAGTGTGCCTCCTTGATCAGCTCATTGATGAGCTTTATTATAAATATATTAAGTTTTCAGGATATTATTTAGTTCAAATTTTTCTAATAGCAGTACCTTTGTAATTGTCCCCTCTCGGTCCAATCAAGGAGCATCTTATCACCAATTGAAACATCTGTATGATTCAAATACGGAAATATTCGTAAACTTGACTCATATTCTGGAAGTCCTGTATTGATCAAATTAGAGGATGGCTTATACAAAGCAAACCGTTGCTGGAGCAGAAGTATCCTTCTCATTTCAGTTGCTAGGAAAGATGAAAGATTACAAATTATCTAAGAGGATATAATACGGGGGAAAACCGTGATTTTTGTCAATCTTACCAAATGTGAGGGCTGCATTGCATGAATAGCAAGTTTTTAATTACTTTTGATAATGTTTCGGTCTTATTTACTTAAAACAAGGATCTTTACAAGAAAAATCGGTACTTGTGCATAATATGGTACACACGAAAAAAGTCAAGTTTGGTTAATGCTAATGAAATATAATAAACTAGGATGAATATATAATAGTTTAGAAACAAATTTGGGTTATATATTTGCACATTAGGGGTGGGTGGGGTGTTGGGTAAAGCATAGCATATATTAAATACGTAACCTAATCTAGGTTCCTTTTTTCGCACCCCTTTTCCCCCTAAATCCCAAAAAACAGCAGTTTAAATATTTTAAACGCGGAGACAAACCACGCTTTACCATCCTTTTATCTCTTGCAAATACCCGTTTGACGGGTTTCCATTTGTCGTTCCTTGTACAGTATATAGCGTTGTGTACTATAAAATGCAAAAGTACCAAAAAATCTTTATTTTAATAGTTGCAAGTTAAATAAAGCTTAACACAGACTAATGTCCTTTTCGGTCGTTTTAATTCTTTTAATAAATTGTTACCGACAAATTTTGGTTAGCTCGAGGAAATATGAATGTGGAATAGCAGAACACTCTTGCCAATATTTCGAACAGTTTCCAACACAATTAGGTTAGTAAAGATTTGAATGAAAAGAATTCTTTAATTTAACATTTAAAGTTTCAGGACAAGGGTAAAATTAGAGTATTGTTAGAGAAAAAGGTTCGGCTAAAGAAATTCACTAGCAATTATTAGTTACATTTTTATGTTCATGGTTTTATTTCTGTGCTTAAATTTTAATTATTTCTGTAAAAAATTTGTTGATTCTGTGCTTGAAAGACATAGATATCAGCGATGACCACTAACACAAGCTATTTTACCTCAAAGATAAAATGTATTGCTTCTTACGCCCAGAAACAGTTCTTTGATTTTCTTTTTTTTAACTCTGAATTTAGGTTTTGTTTCTATTTTCCAGTTGAAAAGCGTTGTTTTAAACAAGTTCGTTGTTAATAGATCCGTTAAATAGATTCGTCGTTTTAAATAGATCTGTAAATCTAATTTTATTTTGAACAACTGATTCTGAACATACCCAAGCTTGAGGTTGATAAAATTTGAGGGGACACTGACTTTCCTCCACTTGGTATACATGTTGAAACGCCATGTGTGCCGCACAGTTCCGTCACGCATGGCACAGTCTCCAAAACGCATGGCACACTCTCCAAAACGGTTGGAACAGTTCTGTCACGCTTGGCATGCGCCACTTGGTGCACATGATTTCTAAGAGAGTCTAAGCCCTCAACAAATAAAAATTAGCTTGGAGTCTCATTTAAAAGCTAAGAGCCGAACTGTAAATCATTCATGCTGAAGTTTGTATTCTTAGAAAAATATCTTGACTTTGATGATAAAATTTCTCATTCCAAATAGCTTAAAAATCCCAAAATTCAACATCTTTTCTTCATATACGATTTGCATCTATTATCTAAAGCAGAAATAACTTGCATTTTAGTACATTTCTTAAAAAAAACTCAACATTATCAAAAAAAGAAAGTAAATCGCAAATTTGTTAACATACAGACGTGGCAGTAAGCAATTTCCGGAACTAGCAAATATTACAACGCAGGACAGGCTCATGGATTCATTACATCAGGGGGTCATTTTCGACCTACCAAAGTGAAGCACAGTATTTTGACAGACAATCCGTGGGTAAACCTATCATAGGAGAGGATAAGGACACAGGGGTGTAAACTGAAAAATATTTAATGGGGAGGGGATGTGTTTTGCAAAATCTTTGGGGGTTAAATCTGTCGTTTTTTCAATATCTCAATAAAAAAAATACGCCAAAAGGTGTTTTCTAATAGAAAATACCCCTCATGTAGTATTTTTCAAAATATAGGGAGGTTAAATTTGTTGTTTTTTCGATATCTCAATAAAAATACCCAAAAAGGTGTTTTCTAATACAAAATACACTAAATGTGGTATTTTTCAAAATATAAGGAGGTTAAATTCGTTGTTTTTTTTATATCTCAATAAAAAATACCCAAAAAGGTGTTTTCTAATACAAAATACGCCAAATGTGGTATTTTTCAAAATATAGGGAGGTTAAATTTGTTGTTTTTTTCAATATCTCAATAAAAATACCCAAAAGGGTGTTTTCCAATAAAAAATACACTAAATGTGGTATTTTTCAAAATATAAGGAGGTTAAATTCGTTGTTTTTTTTATATCTCAATAAAAAATACCCAAAAAGGTGTTTTCTAATAGAAAATACCCCTAGTGTGGTATTTTTCAAAATATAGGGAGAGGGGGCGAAAATTTTACTGAGTACACAACCCCCTTCCCCGCCTTTTCCTAACTCCTTCCCCACTCCGCCTACACCACTGTATGGACATCAAAAATTGTTTATAAATAAATTTATGAACAGTCCTTGATTTGATAAAAACAAGTAATTAACTTGATGCTTGCAAAAATTTCTGAAGTTTTCTTCTCAAAGTGTTTCCTTTTGACAGTCCTTAGTAGAACAAAATATTTTGTTCCCCTTGCAATTCACTCTAAAGGAAGTAAGTGCATAAACAGAAAGCGGTCATTGACAACGTGAACAACAAACAGTCCAGGGTCGTATCCAGGATTTTTTTGGGGGGAGGTTGGTTTACAGAAGGAATTTTTTTTTTTTGGGGGGGGGGGAGTGTTACAAAAAAAAACTTTTTAAAAAGCATCTAAAATTTGTTTATATTCATTTTTGTTAGTTTTTACGAGTCAAAAAAAATTTCGGGGGGGGGGGGGTCAAACCCCCTAACCACCAAACCCTGGATACGACCTTGAACCAGCATTTCCCCTAAATGTCATAATCCATTCTTTAGCGGCACTACACCGTTTTTATCTAACTTATCGACTTTAGACGCTTGATGGCGAATTCCTCTTATGAGTCATCATTTATAAGACTAGTATTCTAGTCTTAGGGTATGGGGCATTGTGCTAAGACGCCTATTATATGGAACCCGAGAATTCTGTCTTCGTACCTTATAGAAATTAATTAAAAAAAAACTTTCTGAAAATTAATTTTTTCAAAGAAAAGTAAAGGCCATTTTAAACTTAAGCTCAGCAGATACAAATACCTTTTAAAATTCAAGCTCAAAACGACCAGAAATTACTATTAAAGAATCAATGAAACCCAAAACGAACAGAAATTAAATAAACAATCATAGCAAAAACATACAACAAGTAATAATATAAATGAATAAATAGATCTTAAAGCGAGTAATGCTTAGATTGAATATGAAAATCAAGCTTAAAACGAAAAAAAATATTTTCCTATTGAATTATAAATGAAACTTAAAACGAACAGAAATTAAATAAACAATCAATGCAAACAAACATACAATAGATATTAATGTAAATTAATAAATAAATCTTAAAACGAGTGAAGCTTAAAATTGAATATGCAAATCAAGCTTGAAAGGAACAAAAATCACTACAAACAAGAGTTTGGGTATAACCTCCTTCTCTCACTGTAAAAGTCTAAAACCTACTGCGTCATTGGCACTTTACTGAAAACCAATTTTATGAAAAATATTTTCTTTTGTACTTAATATTGAAAATAAACACTAAAATTATAGTAACATTTTGAACTGATGAGCTTTCAGCAATTAATATCATTATACATCAAATATTCAGTTTAATTTATTAACTCTTTTTAAAGTTTTTAAAGACGAATACAGTTTCAATACAAACAAGTGTTTGGATACTGCCTCCTTTCCTAACTGTAAATAAAAACCAAAAGCCTACTGCGTCATTGGCGCTTAACTGAAAACGAATTATATTACAAATATTTTCTTTTCCAGTTTTTACAGCATTTAAAATAAAAATACAATTACAGTGAAATAAATTCTTGAACTGATGGATCTTTCAACAATTAATATCATTATACGTCAAATATTCAATTTGATGTTGTTTACACTTTCCAAGACTGTTCAAGACGTATATAGTTTTCAGCAAAGCACCAATGACACAGGAGGTTTAAGACTTTAACAAAATGGCTATCTCAAAATGTTGGTTGGATGTGTTTGGGGGAATGATGGGCGTGGGGGGGGCTATTTGCCCTCCAATCACTTTTGCCCCCTTATCTTTTAAAAAAGATCTTTTGGTGCCTGGGTTTCTGCTCAGGACAAATTAGAGCTCTATGCCTGTGATTTGCATTATTATAGTTAATAGATTATATCTTAAAAAAAAAACTAATTTAAAAGAATTTTCTGTGAGCTGAGATCTTCTTTAAGGCGATGTGCTTTTTCTCAAGGATATTTGTTGTTATTATTAAATTTCATTTTCGATCATCTTCATTTTATGACTGTGTGATGAGTTATTACCAGGTAATTTATGATACCAAAACACTTATAAGAATGCATAAATATTAAAGTATGAAGCATGTAAAAAATACTTTTTATTCTTTAAATAGAATTTTGTCAAAGTCCCGGGAGAGATTTGCATTAAGTATGGCTTTGTTGTATATTCTATGATTTATTAGGGTGTATAAACTGTTATCAGTCCATTTTTACCAACGATTTGTGTTTTTATAGTCAGGTTAGTCTAAACTTCAGGATAAATTAAAAAATCATGCAAATTTGCACAGCGTTGCCACTGTTAGCGATTTCTTACCAAATTTGGTGATTTTCACTCTCTCTTGGTTGTTTTTTTTGTGATTTTATTATTTTATTCTGCTTTTTTTGACCATTTTCATTTAATTATGTGATTTTACAAGAAAAAAGGTTAACATTTCATTTATGGTTGTCTTTGCTGAGGTGACACAGTAGGTGACTTTCATATTTTGTGTCTTTTTTATTCTATATTACAAAGGAATGGCGTTAATTTGGGCCTGCCTGTGTCTGGTTGGCACTCGGTTTCGCTACAGCTACAAATTCGAAATGAATACTATGTTTGATGCGTGCTAGCAACAGATTTAGCCTCAGAAACGGTAAAGAAATTATTCCTCAGATAAATTAGGCATAGACATATACAAACATAGATTCAGCAGTCTAGGCTAGATTTTTTCAAGGAACTGAACAATCTCTCAGGGAAAGGGAAGATGGTCAAATCAAAATTAGACTACTGAGACTAAGGAAAATAAAAATTACCATTCACGAACCAGCTACAAATGGCAATTTGTCACTCAATTAATACAATTTTTTAATTGTTTTTTAACTAAAAACGTAGCATCGTAGCATCATATCAGATAAAAATCTTGACTTCATTCATTATAGAGGTATCTGTGACAAGTGACAAGTACCACCCACTGTTAATCAGGATTGCCACTTCTAGTGATTTATCACTATTTCTAATGATTTTTTATTGCCTAGTGATTTTTGGCTAGTAATTTTTCGTAAATCTATTGATTTCTTATGAAATAATGCGTGAAGCGTAAATCCAAGAAAATAAATCACCTAGGAAGCTAATTATCAATTGCAAAAGGGGCGCTCCAGTGAAAACTTCCTTGACAGCCAATGAAAACCCAAAACTCTTCTCTTTGTTCTGTCTCAGAAATCATAGTCGATCAAATTCGTGAAAGATAGGGTTGACAAAATTTTGTACGTATCGATTTTTATAAAGGGATTTTGCATAATCGATTTGCATAGTGAGATATATAGAATTTTATTTATTTTTTTGTAATTTTATTTATTAGAAATATCGTTATGAAGGTTCAATTATAGCTTGGACATTTAGTCGTTTGCATATTGTAAACTTAGGCTAGACCCATTGTTAGTTTTTTGCTTAGTTGAGAAAGCTCCCTTTCCTCAATCTGTTAATATGTTAATATCATTTTTATATTCCATTGAAACAAAAATTTACCAATAACGGGTACAATTTGCTAAGACAATTAAAAAGTTTAAAAAGCGTTTTAACGCATAAATAATAAAAAAAAGTCGGCTTCGTCAAAAAAGTATAAGAAAAAGAAACAAGATGAAACAAAACAGGAAAAAAAGAAAGAAAACACACAAACACTATGCTAAAAAACAAAAAGAATAACGAAAGTAAATTCATATCTAACAAAATCCAATCACACAACAATGCATAAGGGAACTGCCAGGATGTCTGTGAAACATTAAAATGAAACATCAAAATAAAGCTATTTTTCAAAATCTAGGGGGATAATTGTACCCCTTCCCCATTGGTGCCCAGTGTTGAACATAATAACGAACAAGATAAAACAGTGTTAATAATATTGATAAAATAGTGCTAAAAGCCTAAAAAGCTGCTATAACCAGCGATTTTAAACTGCAAAAGCTCGTTCTTTCTTGAAGCAGCTAATTATTATTTCAATAATTCTGTTTCTAATGTATTGATTTTTTTCATGGATCTAGTGATTTCTTTGCTGATTTACTAATTTTTTTTCAAAAATCTTGTGATTTATTTTTTAACTTGGTAGCAACCTGCATCATATATTTTACCTTAGATCGAGTAGTAATCTGCTATTTTATTTTTATGTAATCATTGGAGTTCACATTCATTTTATGTTTTCGTTTCACAGATCGACCTGAAGAGGATCTAGCCAGTTTTTGTTGACCTTCTCCCCGCCAGCGATGGAACAAAAGTACCATTTTCTGTACCATATGGCACATTTTAACGGCGCTACCAAGGCGAAAATATAAAAGCACGCATATAGAAATATTAGATTTTGAATGACCCCTTAATGGTATCCCTACTATCTTCAATAGAGCCTGACAACACATAAGAAACAAGAAAGAAAAAGCTGGATGAACCTTAGGGCTATCTATGCTTAAAATACGATTCCCTGTGGCTTTTAAGATCGGAGATTGTAAATGTCTCGTTTGGGGTTTTTGCTCGTGGCAATTCTAGCAGTGCACTTTTCGTGCACTGCTAGAATTGACGAGGAGTCTCAGGTTATTGACGAGGAGTCTCAGGTTATTTTTCGACATTCTTGAAAACTAATTTTTGTAATTAAAATCTATTATAAAATTTTATCTACTTAGATAGAAGTCCTGAATTTTGAATCAATTTCAATTTGTAAGTTTTATTTGTTTTTTTATATTATCATTTACCCTGGACTGAGGTTCATCGTTACTAGGCAGCATCTACTGCTACAACCAGGATATCAAACAGTTCGTGGTAACGAACTGCAAGTAAGGAGCGACCCGGCTCAATAGTAACCGAAACTCTAAAAAATGGGATTTTGATACCAATAGATACATCAAAAGAATTATATTTTAATGCTGATTTCAAATATATAAGTTTCATCAAGTTTAATCCTACCCATCAAAAGTTACGCGCCTGAGAAAATTTGGCTGATTTTCGAAAAAAGGGGGAAAGACCCCCTGAAAATTATAGGATCTTAATGGAAATCACACCATCAGATTTAGCATATCAGAGAACCCAACGTTCGAGAAAGCCATTTAACCAAATAAAAGTAAAATTAATATGCAAATTTGGTGTTGATTATTCATGTACGGTGAGCCAAAATCAAAACCTGCATTTATTCAAAAACGTTCAGAAATTAAATAAAAAAAAACAATTTTTTTTGACTGATAGTAAGGAGCGACGTTAAAACTTAAAACGAGCAGAAGTTATTCCGTATATGAAAGGGGCTGTCCCCTCCTCAACGCCTCGCTCTTTACGCTAAAGTTTGACTTTCCCACAACCCTATTTTTTTAAACAATAAAAAAATTTTTCATATACGGAATAATTTCTGTTCGTTTTAAGTTTTAACGTCGCTCCTTACTTTCAGTAAAAAAAGCTTGTTTTTTTTTATTTATTCAATTTAGATGTGAAGGAAGTTAACTTAAATTTTAGATGTGGAATTTTTAGGTTAGAATATAGTTTTAACACTACCTGACACCTTCGCTTCAGATTTGTACAAAACAAAAAATTGTGTTATATATTGGACTGAACTCACTTTGCAGAATTCCTTACCAATTGAGTAAGATGATTTTTTTTTCTGCTGTGAAGGCTTTCTAAAGCAATTTGTGTTTTTAATGCAAGAAAGTTATATTATTTTGTGTTTTCAGTAAGGTGCCACTTTGCATACCTCTGTATGTATATAAAAACATGATTATACAGTTTTAGGGGTTAGTCTTAAAATCAAGAGTTTGAGAAGTATTAGTTTTCATCCTTTTAAGTTTCAATTGTACTTTTTAATTTGATCATAAACACTTGTATTGTGTTAATCAATATAGAGGTGAAGTAATTCAGGTTAAATATTAAACAGTATTATTTTCTAGATGGTATAATTGCAATTGTCTGTTGAAAGTATGCTTATTTTTCACTTGTATTGGAAACAATCTAAATAAAATAAATGAGAAAAAAATTCAATAACAGATGAAACCAGTTCTTTTTGTGAATTTATATTTGATGTGTTTTGATGTGGGCCTAAGGGTCTTCTTGATAAAACCCTGTTAATTCTTCAATTAAAAAGGAGTTGGGTAGGGAGAGGGAGCTGAGAGGCTCATTTTCAATTATAAGTTAATTATTTGAGACATAATACCAAAAACATAAAATATCTGGGAGGGAATAGGGGTGGGGTGGGGGTGGAGCAAAAGAGCCACTCAGATGTTTATTGAACATCCTCTATCTATTCTTGTTTCTGAGGAAGAATATATGAAATCTTACCTAAAACATGAAAACAGCAGTATAAAAGGCACCAAAGACGGGCAACTTCTTTTTTATTCATTTCACTCAGCTTCGAACTGAAAATAAAAAAAAAATTGAAAGAAAAACCATCATAATAAAGAAAAGATGAAAGAAGACAGTTTAACCTTTTTCATGGTCAAAACTTGTAGGCATATTCCCGGGGGAAGCGATCTAAAATGCGTTAGTCGTAGGGTTTTCTTTCCAACAAAAATAAGTTTTTTTTCCAAAAAATGTGGACGTTAAAGCTGTGGATTCCTCGCATTCCTGCTGTATCCAAAAAAAAGTTTAACTTTCCCTTTAATGATAACTTGAAATGCTATTCTATGAAGAACATCGCCCTCTTCCCTCTCATCCCACGCCCCAGCCGTTCTGTATACCAAATTTTGACGCAAATTTTGTTTTCCTTAAAGCAGTCTGAGATGTATCAAATATAACAAGTCATTAAAGTTAAGTAATTTATCTACCAATCACCTTAAAAAGTATTTCAACAAACAACACTGTAACTTATACTGAATTTAACCAATTGAATTACTGAAACGGATTTTTTTAAGCATTGTTGAAATAAAAACTTTTAATCCCTTTGTTTTCGCAAGAAAGCAGTCTTTGTTGAAGCATTCAAAATTCAAACTTCACCATAAATAGTGGGAGTGAGGAGGTGAAAGCCCCTCTTAAATGGGACAATTTCGGTTCTTTTTAAGTTTTGGTTTGGCTCTTTACATCCATTTCAAAAATTATATTTTCTATTGACTTTCTGTTTCTTATAAAAACCATAACCAAAGTTAACCTCGGTTGTATTGATTCTTTGAGATTAAGGGCATTTTAGTGGGGGGGGGGTCTTTCTTTGTACAAAATAACTGTATTTTTCTGTATATTAATTAAAAAATAATTTTTCCAAAAGAGATGTTTTTGAAAAGAAGTAAATAGCCATACTAAAACTTAAAACAAGCAGAAATAAAGTCCTATAAAAGTTCAATCTGAAAATGATCTTAAATTACTGTCAATGATTAAATGAAACCAAAGGCAAACACAAATTGAAACGGAAAATCACATCAAACATAAAAATGGAAAATACTGACATAAGCGAGTAAATAAATACTAAAACGAGTCAAAATTAAAATGATTAATAAAGACAAATTTAAAACAAATAGAAATTACTACACAGGAGTAAGGTTACTGCCTGCTTGCCTATCCTTAACCCTCTGTTGGCTAATGTGTGATTTATGTTTTATCGACAACTATATATATTTTGAACAATATGATTTAATTTTTCAAAACACCGCCGAACAATAAGAAAAAAAAATCACCATAATAATCAAGGCGACTGGAAAGAAAAAGTGAAAATGTACTGAATGTTTAATATAAAATGAAAATAATTTTTGGAAATCTCAGCAATTTAACGTTATGATCAAAAAACCAAAATATTATATATATATATATATACATATGTATATATATATATATATATATATATATATATATATATATATATATATATATATATATATATATATATATATATATATATATATATATATATATATATATATATATATATATATATTATATATATATATATATATAATATATATATATATATATATATATATATATATATATATATATATATATATATATATATATATATATATATATATATATATATATATATATATATATATATATATATATATATATATATATTTGGTTTTCAGTAAATCACAGAAAACACAAATGTTTTAGAAGGCTTAGGGCCAGAACACAGTACCTCTATTCCTTTTTATGGTAATTTCTGTTTGTTTTAAGTTTGACTTGATTATTCATTTTAATTTCTGTTTATTTTGGGTTTGATTTACCCATTAATAGTAATTTCTGATTTTCTTAAGTTTAAATTATTATAGGACTTTATTTCAGCTTATCTTAGGTTTTAAAATGGCTCTTTACTTTTCTTTGGAAATCTTTTTTTTTAACTTCTGCAAATTTCTACTTATTTAGATTTTTTTATTATCAAAGTTTAAAAAGTTTCTTGAAGTTATGTTGCTGTTGGATACGTATTATAAAAATTTTTTCCAGATTTTTCCATTTCCTGCTAAATAAAAAAAAAAAAAAAAAAAAAATTAGATTCTAGTTTAAATTCTTTGGATGTGTATAGCGGGGTGAACGTTGGCTTTGATTGTATTCAAACTAAATATTGTATAAATTTCTTTCCACTCTAATTAATACCTTCCACTTAGTACCCTTATCCGTTCCCGAGATATTGCATATGCGCTCTTTTTGACAACTAGGACTCCCGTAGAGTCTCTTGAAATACTTCAAAATAACCCTCAAGATTCCCTGAAAGTTTCATGTTTTGTATAATTTAAGAAACCTCCACTTTAGGGCTTGCAAAAGTTTATTCGACGTTATTTTTCGCAAAAACTAAACTGTTTTTCCTCGTTTTTTACTTTTTCCAAATTCTCTCATTCTAATACCTTTTGAACGTAAAAAGTTACCAAATTTTACTTAAGTGGAGTTAGCATTACAAGTCGGCAGTATATACTGTTATTTATATGATATTTTTGCGTCAATTTTTAAATAAGGGTTGTTCTTTGTATATCATTAAAATAAAAAAAAAACAAATTTTTTTAACTGAAAGTAAGGAACGACGTCAAAACTTAAAACGAACAGAAATTATTCCACATATGAAAAGGGCTGTCCCCTCCTCAACGCTTCGCTCTTTACGCTAAAGTTTTTTATTGTTTAAAAAAATAGAGTTGTGAGAAAGTCAAACTTTAGTGTAAAGAGCGATGTACGGGATGTAGTTTTCTGGGATACGTGCCTAAAGTATTAGCAGAATCTTTCTTTTTATCCAAGAAAATTTTATATGCGTTTGTATAGGCTTCATTTAATTTAATTCTCGTTGGATAAAATTCACTTACTATTGAATAGAAGAGAACTGAAAATTTGCATATGACTGCGTTACACTTGCTTTTGATGAGCGGAAAAATTAAAGTTTTTAGTTTTGTGTATAACTTGTGGCGTATGTCGTATAATGTGACTGTCATACGACGGCATAACACTTCGTTTTTGTGAGTGAAAAAATTTATATTGTTTAGTTTTGTGTATAACGTCTTGTGTATGTCGTATGGCATGTATGCCATACAATGGCATAGGAATTAGTTTTTGCGAGCGGAAAAATTGAGATTTTTTAGTTTTGTGTAACGTTTTTGTCTTAAAATTGTGCAAACAAATTTTGAGGGATTTTAAAATTGGGGCAGGAATTTTTGAATTGTGAGAGAAAATTAACATTTTTAAACTACATTGCTCTTTTTTTCTGTTGAGGATCCTTTTGAGGTTATTTTACAGGGACCACTAAAAAAAATCGATTGTAATTCGAACATGAATACTAAACAACAAATGAACTCTTGTTCGCAAAAAGAACAGAGCAATTAGAAAAGAGAAAACAAATATTAATATTGCAAAAAAAAAACAACAGCAACACGTAAGTGTTGCTTAATATAAAAAAAAAGTAAACGAAAAATAAGTAGCAACTTAATCGTAATCCTAACAAAACAAAATTAGAGCACAAGTGAACTACTTTTTCTTTTTATGTTTTTCAAAAATTATTGAACTCCAGTTCCAGAATCTGCAATGTTACATAGAGTATATTAACCAATTTTAAATTTCAAGTCCATACTGGAATGTGGGGAAAACATTTGGAGAAACAGATAGAAAACAAGAAGATTTTCAGATTTTCCCTGTCAGCATTTTTTCTTTCTGAAAGGAAAACAGCGTTATTGAATCCTATATATTTATTATATATATATATATATAAATATATATATAAAAATATATATATATATATATATATATATATATATATATATATATATATATATATATATATATATATATATATATATATATATATATATATATATATATATATATATATATATAAATATATATATATATATATATATATATATATATATATATATATATATATATATATATATATATATATATATATATATATATATATATATATATATATATATATATATATATATATATATATATATAAATATATATATATACATATATATATATATATATATATATATATATATATATATATATATATATATATATATATATATATACATATATATATATATATATATATACATATATATATATATATTATATATATATATATATATATATATATATATATATATATATATATATATATATATATATATATATATATATATATATATATATATATATATATATATATATATATATATATATATATATATATATATATATATATATATATATATATATATATATATATATATATATATATATATATATATATATATATATTATATATATATATATATATATATTTTTATATATATTTTTATTGAAGCAAATTTACAGGGGCACTCTTCTTTTCCCTCTCTAAGTGCAGAAATGTATCAAAATTTATTACCAGAAGGGTTTGATAGACGCAATAAGATAGGGCTTCCAGTCCCTTAGCACATAACTTTGGGATGTAAGGTTAGTTGCAGAAGCAAATCCCACCCGAATTTAGTAAATCAACGAATCCACTCAAATGATGGTTTTGAGTTATTTCCTGTCTGCAGAAAATAATCATTTTATGTGAAAACTATTTTTGTTTAAGAGCAAAAAAAGTCATCGCACAATAATATTTCCTAGGATTCTAAAAAAAATTATGTATACTTAGGATAATGCAAGTACTTCGTTAAAATTTTATTTCAGAGGTATTTTTGCTGTAACCAGAAGAAAGTTATGTGTTTTGTAGCAACAAATGGCCGTAGCAGCACATAGCACTTTGACGCACTGTGATGTTCTTGGATTACGAATTTTTCACAGGGTGCTAGAACCTCCACGTTTTGGTTCAAATGAGTTATCTTGTATTTCTTAAGACTCTTATTTCCGTGTGGTCATCCTTTAAAAGTCGGCTTAAAACAAACACCTAAGTCCTCCTAGGAATAAATACCAAATTCTGACCAAGGCAAGAAGTAAATTATGGAAGTCTTTGAAAGAACTAACCAGTTGCAATTTTGTAGTTTCCCTTTAGTTGCTTTACCGAGCTCTTGCGCTTTTCGGCGACATCTTTTCAGTTCTTGCCTTAGTTTTTCACAATCGCCACTGCCACCTAAAGTCAAAGCCAGGAGATGACAGGAGGAAACTTCTCTATTTAGTTCCCGGAGAAGCTGAAAAAGGAAAATGCAATCAACCTCACTCACTTCACTTAATCAAACACACCTTTAAGATAATTTAGGTAATGTCCAGAAATCATTTATCTGAGAAGCATTACAGATTTGTGGGTCTACATGAACTACCAAAAAAGTAGATGTTAGGAAATATGATACACCTTCGTGCATAGTCAATAAAGTTTTCCCATGTTGTCCCATGTACACAAAATGTACACAAAAGATGTTTGTACACAAAAAATGTACACGAAAGTTGTCCCATGTACACAAAAGATGTCCTGCGGATTCTCTAACATTAGAAAAATTTAAGGTTATATTAAAAACAAAGAAAGACTCTCTTCTTGTGCTGGCATACACGCTGGGTAGATAGATTTTGAGCATATGCTCAACCCCAAAGCCCCTTCCCTATTTTTCCAGAAGCATAAGATTAATCAACAATTTAGTTGATCCTAAATTAACCATTGTAGTAACAAAAAACACATTGAATAAGTAATTCTGTTATAACGAAACTCCACGCAAAAGTTTACTGACTTTGTTGTTGTTGTATTTTTAATTGGAATTGCTTGGCATTTTTAGAAGGACGCCAATTCATACAAAAATATGGAGGAGGTGGGGGGCAGGAATTGTTCCGATAATTTCCTTAATGAAAAAAAAAATATCCTTTTTTGGAACCTAAAGGGGAGGGAGGTGTCTTTTTCCCCAGAATTTTACCTTAGAAAGGAAACAAAAATTCAGATTTAGGGTTTGGAATGCAATTATTCCTATTTTCAATCTCAAGTTTGGACCTTCCAGCTATGTTGAGGATTGTGAAACCAATTGCTTTTTAACCAGAGCCAGATTATGAAACCAATCTGAATTTTAGACAAATGATGCAGTATTGACCTTTGACCCTTCAGTTTTTTCCACTATTTTTTTTTTTTTGTTTATCGTAAGAGTATTGAACCGAAATTGCCATGAAAAATGAATATTTAGTTCATTTACTACTTTTTTCGAAAAGGGAGTACCTCCAAAGTTTGCTCGAAGAAACTATCAGGATGTTTCAAAATTTGGAACACTTTAAGCCACTGCAGTAAAAATTCTGAGTTATAAATTAATCCAGTGAAAATAAAACAATTTTTCTTGAATAAACAGTATGAGCAAAAATGACCATAATTTAGCAACAAAACGACCATGAATCATGTTGCATAGTAGGTGCCCCAAAACCTCTTATCAAACAGTTCGTGGTAACGAACTGTAAGTAAGGAGCGACCCGGCTCAATGGTAACCGAAACTCTAGAAAACGGGTTTTTGATACCAATAGATATATCAAAAGAATCAGATTTCAATGCTGATTTCAAATATATAACTTTCATCAAGTTTAGAGCTACCCATCAAAAGTTACGCGCCTGAGAAAATTTGGCTGATTTTCAAAAAAAGGGGGAAAGACCCCCTAAAAGTTATAGAACCTTAATGAAAATCACACCATCATATTCAGCGTATCAGAGAACCCTACTGTAGAGGTTTCAAGCTCCTATCTACAAAAATGTGGATTTTTGCATTTTTTGCCAGAAGAATGATCACGGATGCGTGTTTATTTGTTTGTTTGTTTGTTTGTTTGTTTTTTTTTTTTTTTTCCCAGGGGTGATCGTATCGACCCAGTGGTCCTAGAATATCGTGGGAGGGCTCATTGGAACGGAAATTAAAAGTTCTAATGCCCTTTTTAAGTGACCAAAAAAAATGGAGGGCAACTAGGCCCCCTCCCACGCTCATTTTTTTTCCAAAGTCACCCGATCAAAATTTTGAGATAGCCATTTTGTTCAGCATGGTCGAAAATATGATAAAAATGTCTTTTAGGATGACTTGATCCCCCAAAGTCCCCAGGGAGAGGGCTGAAAGTTATGAACTTTACTCAATGTTAACATATAGTATTGGTTATTGGGAAGTATACAGACTTTTTCAGAGGAGATTTTTTCTGGTAGGTGGGGGAAGGAGAGGGTCGGGGGCTATATGGAAGGATCTTTCCATGAAGGAAGTTTTCATGGGGGAAGGGACATTGCTATGAAGGGGGCACCGGATTTCCCAGCATTATTAAAGAAAAAGATCAGGAATTAAATAAAAAAAAAACAAGTTTTTCAACTGATCAACTGATTGCGATTAAGAGGTCATTTTTAATGAACTGGAAAAAAAATTCGAACTATAGTTTAAAGAGCAGGGTATTGACTAGGGGGCGAACCCCCTAATATACGTGTTAAAAATTTATGAATATAGAAGTTCGTTACGTAAGTTAATTCTATGTTACGTATATTTATTACTAATAAAAACGTTCGTAAATAAAATTAAACAAGTTTCGAGAAAGCCATTTAACCAAATATAATATGCAAATTTTGTTTTAATTATTCATGTACGGTGAGCCAAAATCAAAACCTGCATTAATTCAAAAACGTTCAAAATTTAAATAAAAAAAACAAGTTTTTTTAACTGAAAGTAAGGAACGACGTTAAAACTTAAAACGAACAGAAATTATTCCGTATATGAAGGGGGCTGTCCTCTCCTCAACGCCTCGCTCTTTACGCTAAAGTTTGACTTTCTCACAACTCTATTTTTTTAAACAATAAAAAAACTTTAGCGTAAAGAGCGAGGCGTTGAGGAGGGGACAGCCCCCTTCATATACGGAATAATTTCTGTTCGTTTTAAGTTTTAACGTCGTTCCTTACTTTCAGTTAAAAAAACTTGTTTTTTTTATTTAATTCTGTATACTAAAGTGATTTCTTTTTTGGTTAAGTTCTACCTGGCTCGTTTCCTGCTATCTTGGTTAATAGCTGATTTTTGTGAAAGAAAATTTCAGGAAAGAATCCAGGGTCTAAATAATATTCCCAAAAGTTGTTATCATTTTACTATATCTACCTTGTCCTTATTTCAAGGGGTTAACAATCTAATATCTCTGCACTTCTCTTATTTCTAGCACTTGGAACTTTCCGTACTTGCCAAGTTTTTTATGACTTAGAAAATATCCATTAACATGAATAAATCTTTAAATCTGCTATAAACTAAGTAACTGTGCACCATCCTTTATAATCCTTTTATTAAAAGCTTGCGCTCACTCTCCTAGGAAAATAAAAATAATAGTTAAGTTATGACAGCGCGGTGGAAAAAACCATGCCTTTGGATTAAAGGTTTTCTTGTTCAACCCCCCCCCCCCTGTTGCAGAGAAGGAGTTTCTTTAAAAACAAATCTTGATAATTTTTTCTTCTTTATTAGCCATTGTATTCTTGTACTTTTTTAAATTTAATTTGAAAGGCAATTTTTTCGTCTAAATAAATAAAACGCAAGTTTTGACAGAAAAGTTTTTGCAGTCTTGACAAAAAACGTCATTGACTCTAGTTTTGAAAATGCCATTCCTATTATTTCAGCTGGGCTTTCGGCCATATAAAGTTTTTTTGCTGAATTTATAAAGTAGATTTATGAATTCTTAAAGCCTTAAAAATTAGGATTGAACAAAGATATGAGGCACAAAATACCTTATTTTTCCACCTCGTTTGAGCAGTAGATATATTTCTCAAGGTTTCACTTTTATAACAAAAAGATTGCAAAAGATCCCCAAAGGTCAATGTCCTTTGGATTGGGAAGGGGAGCAGTTAAACACTTCCTCGATTCTCAGTTGATCATCCATCCCTAAGGACTTTGTTCACCTAAATCAAATGCATTCCAGAACTGACAAAAGCCCCTCATCTACAATTTTCACTTTTTTTTTCTCTGTACTTCAAGAATGGATGCTAGTATGCCACTATCAGTTGACTGCTTATAAACAAACAAATGATTTCGGTAAAGCAAGTGCCAAACTTAAGCGTAAGGAATAGAAGTGTCTTCTCACTAAAATTGGGTCTAAGGTACCCGAATAAATGCTCTTTGGGACTTAAAGAATTAGCAAGCTACTGCCTCGACATCAGATAAAGAGGCCCGATCCGGGTGCTGAAGCACCAACTTTAGTTTTACTCGTGGAAGTAAACAATGAAACTGAAGTAAAGACATAATTAAATGGTAATTTATAAGAATAATTATTGTAATTTTATGTAAAATAAGTTTACCAAATTGAATTGAAACAACTATTGGAGAATAAAAAAGTTTCATGGTTAAGCGTTCGTTTGAATTAATAAGATATTCAATTATGCTTATATGTCTTATAAGCATTCACTAATAAGACATCTTCTGAATGATTGCTTTGAAAATACTATCTGTTGCGATTAGATCATGAATAAGATGTTTGACACAAGCAAGATTCAGAGTGGCAAATATGGTCCGCAAGTCTTATTTGTGCACTATATATTTAGTGCTATTTTGGACCGGAAATATCAATGTGGTGGCTTATGTTGGCAAGTACTTGAGACATGACTAGAAGTGCCAAACATGAACCAGAAGGATAACTAAATTCTGATTTCCTTGGTAAATCAATATAGCTTTTTAAAACTTTTTATCTTCAAGTTCTTTAAAGGTCCAGTACCGGACGGGCTACAAATAGAACAAAATCGTGGCTTTTCATAGTTAGACTAAAATTGGACTATGGATTTAGCCATTTGTCTCTTACTAACTTTAAATGAGGAACAATATTCACACTTAAGGACAAACTGTGCAAGAATGGTGCAGATACGTTTTAAGATACTTCGGCATGCCTAAGGGGATGATGTGATGTCCAAGAACCGAATTTTCACGTGACACAGGAGGTTTTGGAAAGGGGAGGTAGTCCATAGATGATGGCGAGGGCTGTGGGTGCCCTCCGACAACCAAAACACAGGTAATGAAACACAGGTTTCAAATGTAATCTGGATTCCAAGCGGCAGAGTACTGAGTGACACACCAGTGGTACTCTTCGACCAAAGCCCGGATTTACCACCCACCACCCACGGATTTCTCACGGATTTACCAAACCACCATACATCCCGGATTTGGCCCTGTTGGACTTTTCTTAATTTTTTTTACCTAAAAACATCACTTTTTTTTTACCAAAACAGTTACAATTCACCATCTTTCTGGTTCGACTTTGATAGTTCTAGTCCAGTTTCTAATACCCACCATAGATGCACATGCACATTGACACTTCTGTCATAAGCTAAAATGAGTAAATCGAGGGTAAATGTCATGCTCATCGTGTTTGATTTTTGCATCAGATGTTTAGTCAACTCGTGGCCCAAGGATAGACTACTAGCAAACAGTATTATTGGTAAGCGCTAAATGGATCCTAAAATCGAATGGATCCTATTGGTAAGCGCCAAATGGATCCTAAAATGGATCCTCGAAGATCTTAAAATTACATTTGTAATGATTGTATTTTGCACCATGACAATGCACCGAGTCATATCGTACCCATTGTTTGCTAATTGATTGTGAAAATGGGCGTCACTGCAGTCCCCAAACCACCATACAGCCCGGATTAGGCCCTGTTGGACTTTTCTTAATTTTTTTACCTAGAAACATCACTCAAGGGATACCACCGTGGGACGCTGGTTGACGCCTTCCAGACAGCCTAAAAGGAATTGGTAAAACATTGAGAGAGGTGCATCGAATCGGAAGGATAAATTTCATTTTGTCTGTAACTGGTAAAGGTCGAAAACTGTAAGAAATTTGTAGAGAAAAGTAAGATAGGCACATTTCTTTACCAAAACAGTTACAATTCACCATCTTTCTGGTTCGACTTTGACAGTTCTAGTCCAGTTTCTAATACCCACCATAGATGCACATGTACATTGACACTTCTGGACCAAAATACCGATACTTATGGGCACCATTTTTAAAATGACCGTGATACTTTTGCTCTGTGTTTGCCACTCTGATATCACAAGGAGGCTTACTAAGACAATTACAAAGCAGGTTGTCAATAGCAGCTGAATATATGCCGGAAAACGCATCTGGGGAGTTGTTAAGCAGACAAAAGAGGAAATTTGATCAGTTGCCAGCGTTAATAATTTATCTAATTAAATCGACTATCACTGCCATAAACCGAACAGTGTATCTACCATAATTTTATTATTCTAACTGTAATTTTACAATTTAGTTAGCGCATTCTACATAATTGTATTTAGGTTTGGTATTAACACGAAATTAATCTTCTGGTGGTTTGTACCAAGACAACTGAGGCCAAACAGAGCTGCGTAAGGTCCTTCTCTCGATTAATTAAAAAAACAAGTTTTTTTTTAACTGAAAGTAAGGAATGACGTTAAAACTTAAAACGAACAGAAATTATTCCATATATGAAGGGGGCCGTCCCCTCCTCAACGCCTCGCTCTTTACGCTAAAGTTTTTTTTATTGTTTAAAAAAATGGAGTTGTGAGAAAGTCAAACTTTAGCGTAAAGAACGAGGCGTTGAGCAGGGAACCGCCCCCTTCATATTCGGAATAATTTCTGTTCGTTTTAAGTTTTAACGTCGTTCCTTACTTTCAGTTAAAAAAAACTTGTTTTTTTTTATTTAATTTTTGAACGTTTTGAATTAATACAGGTATTGATTTTGGCTCACCGTACCTGAATAATTAAAACAAAATTTGCATATGAATTTTACTTTTATTTGGTTAAATGGCTTTCTCGAAACTTGTTTAATTTTATATACGAACGTTTTTAGTAATAAATATACGTAACTTACGAATTAACTTACGTAACGAACTTCCATATTCATAGATTTTTAATACGTATATTAGGGGGTTCGCCCCCTAGTCAATACCTTGCTATTTAAGCCTTCGATTTTTTTTTCCAATTCTTTAAAAATGACCTCTTAATAACAATCAGTTCATCAGTTCAAATCAGTTGAAAAACTTGTTGTTTTTTTTTACTTAATTTCTGATCTTTTTCTTTAATAATGCTGGGAAATCCAGCACCCCCTTCATAGCAATGTCCCTTCCCCATGAAAATGTTAGCATTGGGTAAAGTTCATAACTTTCAGACCTCCCCCCCCGGGGACATCAGGGGATTAAGTTATCCTAAAAGACATTGTTATCATATTTTCGACCATGCTGAACAAAATGTCTATCTCAAAATTTTGATCGGGTGACTTTGGGAAAAAATAAGCGTGGGAGGAGGCCTAGTTACCCTCCATTTTTTGGTCACTTAAAAAGGGCGCTAGAACTTTTAATTTCCGTTTCAATGAGCCCTCCCAAGATATTCTAGTACCACTGGGTCAATACAATCACCCCTGGGAAAAAAAATAAATAAATAAAAAATAAATAAATAAACGCACATCCGTGATCTTTCTTCTGGGAAAAAATACAAATTTCCACATTTTTGTAGATAGGTGCTTGAAACCTCTACAGTAGGGTTCTCTGATACGCTGAATATGATGGTGGGATTTTCATTAAGGTTCTATAGCTTTTAGGGGGTCTTTCTCTCTTTTTTCTAAAATCAGCCAAAATTTTTCAGGCGCATAACTTTTGAGGGGTAAGACTAAAGTTGATGAAACTTATATATTTTAAATCAGCATTAAAATCTAATTCTTTTGATGTATCTATTGGTATCAAAATTCCGTTTTTTAGAGTTTCGGTTACCATTGAGCCGGGTCGCTCCTTACTTACAGTTCGTTACCACGAACTGTTTGACAGAGTACTGTCATAGATTTACTCTATACTCCCTCTTGTGACGTTCATCTTTGCTTTAAATATATTCTTAGGACTTCTTCATCTCACCTATAGGTTAAAATTGACTTCTTCAAGAACGTTCCACTTAAAGTTGATATATTTAAAGATATATATTCATGCATTGATATAACTGTGTGATATATTGCATTTCATCCCGAAATGTTTGATACACGGTTGTTTAACCGAATAATTAATTATATCATTAAAAAATTTCTCAAGAGAACATCTAACATATCTTTCTTGTTTGTTTTGATGTACCCAAATTTCAAAGGGATATTTAACCCCTATAATTAATGTGGGCTTCTAGTGTCCCAGTTTTAGTTTTTAGATGTATGTTCCCAATCTACCAAATTGTCTGACAACCTGAACCGTGGCTATTCTATTTATTACGGCTTCCGTGCAGGGGTAACTAATATTGCTGCCTAGGTAAATGAAGCATTCCATTTGATTAACTTTCCTGCTTCTTTACAGCCTCTTCATTTTAGTTTATTCTACTTAAAGTTAAACTATTACTCATGATTACTAATATTCAAATTTATTTTCACATACTGAACTCTCAAAACCTCCCAACACTCATCTATTACGATAAAAATTTTATCCAAAATAGTTTTGTTTTTGTTTTTTCAGCTTCTTCTCCCTTTTTTAATAAAAATAAATCCCAAACTTGGGAAAATGTATTTAATTTACCTTTAAGCATTCCGTACGTCCTGGAAAGTCTGGGGTAGGACCCTTTTCCTTTTCACTCGATCCACAAGTGAGCCACAGTGTCGTATGTCCTGCATGCTGGGTTTGCTTTCCTCTTCCTTTTGGGTGCTGCTTATTTCTGGGTGGGAAAAGGGGTGTATTTTTCATATTTCTAAAAATAAATAGAAGTGGCACAGTTATTTGGAGGAAGATGATGCGACATTTGGGAGTCCAGCTATAATTGGATAAAGTCATTTTTGGAAATTTTCAATGCATTGACATGTTTCTGTGAAATCATAAACTAAATTCTAAATTGTGCACTCTCTGTAAGATTTTAATTTGTACTTCGCAAGAAATCAAAATTTTGGAAATCTACTAATATTTAATATATTTTTTCACTCTTTCAAATGACCTATGTTGCGACTTCTTACAGCCCTCTGTCGAATGGTAATATATATTTCAATTCCTCCTAATGGAAAGGTCGACAGTCTTCCTGAGAGCTAAATTATCCCACAAGTGAAATTTTCCTATCTCACTTATTCAATTCAATTCAATTTATTTATAACCTGTCAAAACAAAAGAGGGCGCCAGTCCCCTAAATGACAGAGTACATAAGAGAAACAAAAGAAAAAAGACAAGAAAACTTATACACTGAACAAAAATAAGTAGTTTTTACAATCATGATAATCATAGACATAATCACAAATCATACATCATAATCACAAGATAAGAAATAAATCAAAAGACATAAAAAAAAACTTATAAAAATAGAGAGGACCAATCATGATTTAGTTTACTGGGGAAAGATTTAAAATCTTTTACTCTTTTATCAATAATTGTCTGAGGAAAAATGAGCTTAAATATTTGTACAAAAAAGAGTTACTAGTCCAAGGGGGCATATGTAAAAGGAATTTAGCAAATTTAAAATAAATCCGATGAGCAAGTTTTTTTTTAAGCAGGAAAAAAAATGCCAAATAGGAGACAGAGCAAGAAGATGAGGCACAGTTAGACTATTATAATGTTTAGAAAAATGAAAACGACTAAGGTGTGTAACATTAGAGACAAGTGATGCATAAGCTAACCTTGTCTTTTTTTCAAGATTTTGATGGCAAGCTTAATAGTTTCCTTAATTGAATTTCCAATGGGCATTCCCAGGTAAACAAGGCTTTTAGAGAGGGGGATGCAAGTTTCAGTAAGTTGGAGGGATTTATCAGAGTATCCTTTGAGGTTGAAACGGACATCTATAGTTTTATCCACATTAAAACTTAAACCAATCTCCTGATATTCTAGTTTTAACTTCGAAAAACTGCTCTCACAACCAGAGAAAGTGTGACTCAGATTTAGGGTATCATCAGCATACGTAAGTAAAGAGACGTCTAAACCCCCGTAAATACAGGTGGACTCAATAGAACTTTGAGCTGGAATGACTGAATTTGTTTTCACTATCATTAATGACCGAAAATAAAAATTATCCTGACACAACTTTATTAACTGGACTACGAGAAGAGGGGGGTTCGAAAAGTACCGTTCACAATGTTTTACCGGACAATTTTGCTCTCTGGTTTAATGTTACATTGCTGTCACTAGTCTATTCATTGAATGAAATGAAATGAAAACTAGTCATTCATTTGAAACTAGTAAATACTTGTCATTCTAAATTTGTCCTACAATTGTTCTGATGTCTTAAAGAGTATTACCAAAAGTTAGGGATTGCTTTCTTGGAGTGAGTTTTCAAGCAGTAGGACAATTTTTCTCCCTGGTTTACTGTTACATTGCTGTCATATTGCCATATTGCTGTTAGCCTTCATTGGAAACTAGAAAATAATTGTCGTTCTAAATTTTTCTTGCAATTGTTTTGATGTCTTAGAGAGTATAATCAAAACTTAGGGATTGCTTTCTTGGAGTGAGTTTTCAAGTAGTAGGACAATTTTTCTTCCTGGCTTACTGTTACATTGCTGTCATATTGCCATATTGCTGTTAACCTTCATTGGAAACTAGCAAATAATTGTCGTTCTAAATTTTTCTTGCAATTGTTTTGATGTCTTAGAGAGTATAATCAAAACTTAGGGATTGCTTTCTTGGAGTGAGTTTTCAAGCAGTAGGACAATTTTTCTCCCTGGTTTACTGTTACATTGCTGTCATATTGCCATATTGCTGTTAGCCTTCATTGGAAACTAGAAAATAATTGTCGTTCTAAATTTTTCTTTCAATTGTTTTGATGTCTTAGAGAGTATAATCAAAACTTAGGGATTGCTTTCTTGGAGTGAGTTTTCAAGTAGTAGGACAATTTTTCTTCCTGGCTTACTGTTACATTGCTGTCATATTGCCATATTGCTGTTAACCTTCATTGGAAACTAGCAAATGATTGTCGTTCTAAATTTTTCTTGCAATTGTTTTGATGTCTTAGAGAGTATAATCAAAACTTAGGGATTATTTTCTTGGAGTGAGTTTTCAAGCAGTAGGACAATTTTTCTCCCTGGTTTACTGTTACATTGCTGTCATATTGCCATATTGCTGTTAGCCTTCATTGGAAACTAGAAAATAATTGTCGTTCTAAATTTTTCTTGCAATTGTTTTGATGTCTTAGAGAGTATAATCAAAACTTAGGGATTGCTTTCTTGGAGTGAGTTTTCAAGTAGTAGGACAATTTTTCTTCCTGGCTTACTGTTACATTGCTGTCATATTGCCATATTGCTGTTAACCTTCATTGGAAACTAGCAAATAATTGTCGTTCTAAATTTTTCTTGCAATTGTTTTGATGTCTTAGAGAGTATAATCAAAACTTAGGGATTGCTTTCTTGGAGTGAGTTTTCAAGCAGTAGGACAATTTTTCTCCCTGGTTTACTGTTACATTGCTGTCATATTGCCATATTGCTGTTAGCCTTCATTGGAAACTAGAAAATAATTGTCGTTCTAAATTTTTCTTGCAATTGTTTTGATGTCTTAGAGAGTATAATCAAAACTTAGGGATTGCTTTCTTGGAGTGAGTTTTCAAGTAGTAGGACAATTTTTCTTACTGGCTTACTGTTACATTGCTGTCATATTGGCATATTGCTGTTAACCTTCATTGGAAACTAGAAAATAATTGTCGTTCTAAATTTTTCTTGCAATTGTTTTGATGTCTTAGAGAGTATAATCAAAACTTAGGGATTGCTTTCTTGGAGTGAGTTTTCAAGCAGTAGGACAATTTTTCTCCCTGGTTTACTGTTACATTGCTGTCATATTGCCATATTGCTGTTAGCCTTCATTGGAAACTAGAAAATAATTGTCGTTCTAAATTTTTCTTGCAATTGTTTTGATGTCTTAGAGAGTATAATCAAAACTTAGGGATTGCTTTCTTGGAGTGAGTTTTCAAGCAGTAGGACAATTTTTCTCCCTGGTTTACTGTTACATTGCTGTCATATTGCCATATTGCTGTTAGCCTTCATTGGAAACTAGAAAATAATTGTCGTTCTAAATTTTTCTTGCAATTGTTTTGATGTCTTAGAGAGTATAATCAAAACTTAGGGATTGCTTTCTTGGAGTGAGTTTTCAAGTAGTAGGACAATTTTTCTTCCTGGCTTACTGTTACATTGCTGTCATATTGCCATATTGCTGTTAACCTTCATTGGAAACTAGCAAATAATTGTCGTTCTAAATTTTTCTTGCAATTGTTTTGATGTCTTAGAGAGTATAATCAAAACTTAGGGATTGCTTTCTTGGAGTGAGTTTTCAAGCAGTAGGACAATTTTTCTCCCTGGTTTACTGTTACATTGCTGTCATATTGCCATATTGCTGTTAGCCTTCATTGGAAACTAGAAAATAATTGTCGTTCTAAATTTTTCTTGCAATTGTTTTGATGTCTTAGAGAGTATAATCAAAATTTAGGGATTGCTTTCTTGGAGTGAGTTTTCAAGTAGTAGGACAATTTTTCTTCCTGGCTTACTGTTACATTGCTGTCATATTGCCATATTGCTGTTAGCCTTCATTGGAAACTAGAAAATAATTGTCGTTCTAAATTTTTCTTGCAATTGTTTTGATGTCTTAGAGAGTATAATCAAAACTTAGGGATTGCTTTCTTGGAGTGAGTTTTCAAGTAGTAGGACAATTTTTCTTCCTGGCTTACTGTTACATTGCTGTCATATTGCCATATTGCTGTTAGCCTTCATTGGAAACTAGAAAATAATTGTCGTTCTAAATTTTTCTTGCAATTGTTTTGATGTCTTAGAGAGTATAATCAAAACTTAGGGATTGCTTTCTTGGAGTGAGTTTTCAAGTAGTAGGACAATTTTTCTTCCTGGCTTACTGTTACATTGCTGTCATATTGCCATATTGCTGTTAGCCTTCATTGGAAACTAGAAAATAATTGTCGTTCTAAATTTTTCTTGCAATTGTTTTGATGTCTTAGAGAGTATAATCAAAACTTAGGGATTGCTTTCTTGGAGTGAGTTTTCAAGTAGTAGGACAATTTTTCTTCCTGGCTTACTGTTACATTGCTGTCATATTGCCATATTGCTGTTAACCTTCATTGGAAACTAGCAAATAATTGTCGTTCTAAATTTTTCTTGCAATTGTTTTGATGTCTTAGAGAGTATAATCAAAACTTAGGGATTGCTTTCTTGGAGTGAGTTTTCAAGCAGTAGGACAATTTTTCTCCCTGGTTTACTGTTACATTGCTGTCATATTGCCATATTGCTGTTAGCCTTCATTGGAAACTACAAAATAATTGTCGTTCTAAATTTTTCTTGCAATTGTTTTGATGTCTTAGAGAGTATAATCAAAACTTAGGGATTGCTTTCTTGGAGTGAGTTTTCAAGTAGTAGGACAATTTTTCTTCCTGGCTTACTGTTACATTGCTGTCATATTGCCATATTGCTGTTAGCCTTCATTGGAAACTAGAAAATAATTGTCGTTCTAAATTTTTCTTGCAATTGTTTTGATGTCTTAGAGAGTATAATCAAAACTTAGGGATTGCTTTCTTGGAGTGAGTTTTCAAGTAGTAGGACAATTTTTCTTCCTGGCTTACTGTTACATTGCTGTCATATTGCCATATTGCTGTTAGCCTTCATTGGAAACTAGAAAATAATTGTCGTTCTAAATTTTTCTTGCAATTGTTTTGATGTCTTAGAGAGTATAATCAAAACTTAGGGATTGCTTTCTTGGAGTGAGTTTTCAAGTAGTAGGACAATTTTTCTTCCTGGCTTACTGTTACATTGCTGTCATATTGCCATATTGCTGTTAGCCTTCATTGGAAACTAGAAAATAATTGTCGTTCTAAATTTTTCTTGCAATTGTTTTGATGTCTTAGAGAGTATAATCAAAACTTAGGGATTGCTTTCTTGGAGTGAGTTTTCAAGCAGTAGGACAATTTTTCTCCCTGGTTTACTGTTACATTGCTGTCATATTGCCATATTGCTGTTAGCCTTCATTGGAAACTAGAAAATAATTGTCGTTCTAAATTTTTCTTGCAATTGTTTTGATGTCTTAGAGAGTATAATCAAAACTTAGGGATTGCTTTCTTGGAGTGAGTTTTCAAGCAGTAGGACAATTTTTCTCCCTGGTTTACTGTTACATTGCTGTCATATTGCCATATTGCTGTTAGCCTTCATTGGAAACTAGAAAATAATTGTCGTTCTAAATTTTTCTTGCAATTGTTTTGATGTCTTAGAGAGTATAATCAAAACTTAGGGATTGCTTTCTTGGAGTGAGTTTTCAAGCAGTAGGACAATTTTTCTCCCTGGTTTACTGTTACATTGCTGTCATATTGCCATATTGCTGTTAGCCTTCATTGGAAACTAGAAAATAATTGTCGTTCTAAATTTTTCTTGCAATTGTTTTGATGTCTTAGAGAGTATAATCAAAACTTAGGGATTGCTTTCTTGGAGTGAGTTTTCAAGCAGTAGGACAATTTTTCTCCCTGGTTTACTGTTACATTGCTGTCATATTGCCATATTGCTGTTAGCCTTCATTGGAAACTAGAAAATAATTGTCGTTCTAAATTTTTCTTGCAATTGTTTTGGTGTCTTAGAGAGTATAATCAAAACTTAGGGATTGCTTTCTTGGAGTGAGTTTTCAAGCAGTAGGACTATTTTTCTCCCTGGTTTACTGTTACATTGCTGTCATATTGCCATATTGCTGTTAGCCTTCATTGGAAACTAGAAAATAATTGTCGTTCTAAATTTTTCTTGCAATTGTTTTGATGTCTTAGAGAGTATAATCAAAACTTAGGGATTGCTTTCTTGGAGTGAGTTTTCAAGCAGTAGGACAATTTTTCTCCCTGGTTTACTGTTACATTGCTGTCATATTGCCATATTGCTGTTAGCCTTCATTGGAAACTAGAAAATAATTGTCGTTCTAAATTTTTCTTGCAATTGTTTTGATGTCTTAGAGAGTATAATCAAAACTTAGGGATTGCTTTCTTGGAGTGAGTTTTCAAGCAGTAGGACAATTTTTCTCCCTGGTTTACTGTTACATTGCTGTCATATTGCCATATTGCTGTTAGCCTTCATTGGAAACTAGAAAATAATTGTCGTTCTAAATTTTTCTTGCAATTGTTTTGATGTCTTAGAGAGTATAATCAAAACTTAGGGATTGTTTCTTGGAGTGAGTTTTCAAGCAGTAGGACAATTTTTCTCCCTGGCTTACTGTTACATTGCTGTCATATTGCCATATTGCTGTTAGCCTTCATTGGAAACTAGAAAATAATTGTCGTTCTAAATTTTTCTTGCAATTGTTTTGATGTCTTAGAGAGTATAATCAAAACTTAGGGATTGCTTTCTTGGAGTGAGTTTTCAAGCAGTAGGACAATTTTTCTCCCTGGTTTACTGTTACATTGCTGTCATATTGCCATATTGCTGTTAGCCTTCATTGGAAACTAGAAAATAATTGTCGTTCTAAATTTTTCTTGCAATTGTTTTGATGTCTTAGAGAGTATAATCAAAACTTAGGGATTGCTTTCTTGGAGTGAGTTTTCAAGCAGTAGGACAATTTTTCTCCCTGGTTTACTGTTACATTGCTGTCATATTGCCATATTGCTGTTAGCCTTCATTGGAAACTAGAAAATAATTGTCGTTCTAAATTTTTCTCGCAATTGTTTTGATGTCTTAGAGAGTATAATCAAAACTTAGGGATTGCTTTCTTGGAGTGAGTTTTCAAGCAGTAGGACAATTTTTCTCCCTGGTTTACTGTTACATTGCTGTCATATTGCCATATTGCTGTTAGCCTTCATTGGAAACTAGAAAATAATTGTCGTTCTAAATTTTTCTCGCAATTGTTTTGATGTCTTAGAGAGTATAATCAAAACTTAGGGATTGCTTTCTTGGAGTGAGTTTTCAAGTAGTAGGACAATTTTTCTCCCTGGTTTACTGTTACATTGCTGTCATATTGCCATATTGCTGTTAGCCTTCATTGGAAACTAGAAAATAATTGTCGTTCTAAATTTTTCTTGCAATTGTTTTGATGTCTTAGAGAGTATAATCAAAACTTAGGGATTGCTTTCTTGGAGTGAGTTTTCAAGTAGTAGGACAATTTTTCTTCCTGGCTTACTGTTACATTGCTGTCATATTGCCATATTGCTGTTAACCTTCATTGGAAACTAGCAAATAATTGTCGTTCTAAATTTTTCTTGCAATTGTTTTGATGTCTTAGAGAGTATAATCAAAACTTAGGGATTGCTTTCTTGGAGTGAGTTTTCAAGCAGTAGGACAATTTTTCTCCCTGGTTTACTGTTACATTGCTGTCATATTGCCATATTGCTGTTAGCCTTCATTGGAAACTAGAAAATAATTGTCGTTCTAAATTTTTCTTGCAATTGTTTTGATGTCTTAGAGAGTATAATCAAAATTTAGGGATTGCTTTCTTGGAGTGAGTTTTCAAGTAGTAGGACAATTTTTCTTCCTGGCTTACTGTTACATTGCTGTCATATTGCCATATTGCTGTTAGCCTTCATTGGAAACTAGAAAATAATTGTCGTTCTAAATTTTTCTTGCAATTGTTTTGATGTCTTAGAGAGTATAATCAAAACTTAGGGATTGCTTTCTTGGAGTGAGTTTTCAAGTAGTAGGACAATTTTTCTTCCTGGCTTACTGTTACATTGCTGTCATATTGCCATATTGCTGTTAGCCTTCATTGGAAACTAGAAAATAATTGTCGTTCTAAATTTTTCTTGCAATTGTTTTGATGTCTTAGAGAGTATAATCAAAACTTAGGGATTGCTTTCTTGGAGTGAGTTTTCAAGTAGTAGGACAATTTTTCTTCCTGGCTTACTGTTACATTGCTGTCATATTGCCATATTGCTGTTAGCCTTCATTGGAAACTAGAAAATAATTGTCGTTCTAAATTTTTCTTGCAATTGTTTTGATGTCTTAGAGAGTATAATCAAAACTTAGGGATTGCTTTCTTGGAGTGAGTTTTCAAGTAGTAGGACAATTTTTCTTCCTGGCTTACTGTTACATTGCTGTCATATTGCCATATTGCTGTTAACCTTCATTGGAAACTAGCAAATAATTGTCGTTCTAAATTTTTCTTGCAATTGTTTTGATGTCTTAGAGAGTATAATCAAAACTTAGGGATTGCTTTCTTGGAGTGAGTTTTCAAGCAGTAGGACAATTTTTCTCCCTGGTTTACTGTTACATTGCTGTCATATTGCCATATTGCTGTTAGCCTTCATTGGAAACTACAAAATAATTGTCGTTCTAAATTTTTCTTGCAATTGTTTTGATGTCTTAGAGAGTATAATCAAAACTTAGGGATTGCTTTCTTGGAGTGAGTTTTCAAGTAGTAGGACAATTTTTCTTCCTGGCTTACTGTTACATTGCTGTCATATTGCCATATTGCTGTTAGCCTTCATTGGAAACTAGAAAATAATTGTCGTTCTAAATTTTTCTTGCAATTGTTTTGATGTCTTAGAGAGTATAATCAAAACTTAGGGATTGCTTTCTTGGAGTGAGTTTTCAAGTAGTAGGACAATTTTTCTTCCTGGCTTACTGTTACATTGCTGTCATATTGCCATATTGCTGTTAGCCTTCATTGGAAACTAGAAAATAATTGTCGTTCTAAATTTTTCTTGCAATTGTTTTGATGTCTTAGAGAGTATAATCAAAACTTAGGGATTGCTTTCTTGGAGTGAGTTTTCAAGTAGTAGGACAATTTTTCTTCCTGGCTTACTGTTACATTGCTGTCATATTGCCATATTGCTGTTAGCCTTCATTGGAAACTAGAAAATAATTGTCGTTCTAAATTTTTCTTGCAATTGTTTTGATGTCTTAGAGAGTATAATCAAAACTTAGGGATTGCTTTCTTGGAGTGAGTTTTCAAGCAGTAGGACAATTTTTCTCCCTGGTTTACTGTTACATTGCTGTCATATTGCCATATTGCTGTTAGCCTTCATTGGAAACTAGAAAATAATTGTCGTTCTAAATTTTTCTTGCAATTGTTTTGATGTCTTAGAGAGTATAATCAAAACTTAGGGATTGCTTTCTTGGAGTGAGTTTTCAAGCAGTAGGACAATTTTTCTCCCTGGTTTACTGTTACATTGCTGTCATATTGCCATATTGCTGTTAGCCTTCATTGGAAACTAGAAAATAATTGTCGTTCTAAATTTTTCTTGCAATTGTTTTGATGTCTTAGAGAGTATAATCAAAACTTAGGGATTGCTTTCTTGGAGTGAGTTTTCAAGCAGTAGGACAATTTTTCTCCCTGGTTTACTGTTACATTGCTGTCATATTGCCATATTGCTGTTAGCCTTCATTGGAAACTAGAAAATAATTGTCGTTCTAAATTTTTCTTGCAATTGTTTTGATGTCTTAGAGAGTATAATCAAAACTTAGGGATTGCTTTCTTGGAGTGAGTTTTCAAGCAGTAGGACAATTTTTCTCCCTGGTTTACTGTTACATTGCTGTCATATTGCCATATTGCTGTTAGCCTTCATTCGAAACTAGAAAATAATTGTCGTTCTAAATTTTTCTTGCAATTGTTTTGGTGTCTTAGAGAGTATAATCAAAACTTAGGGATTGCTTTCTTGGAGTGAGTTTTCAAGCAGTAGGACTATTTTTCTCCCTGGTTTACTGTTACATTGCTGTCATATTGCCATATTGCTGTTAGCCTTCATTGGAAACTAGAAAATAATTGTCGTTCTAAATTTTTCTTGCAATTGTTTTGATGTCTTAGAGAGTATAATCAAAACTTAGGGATTGCTTTCTTGGAGTGAGTTTTCAAGCAGTAGGACAATTTTTCTCCCTGGTTTACTGTTACATTGCTGTCATATTGCCATATTGCTGTTAGCCTTCATTGGAAACTAGAAAATAATTGTCGTTCTAAATTTTTCTTGCAATTGTTTTGATGTCTTAGAGAGTATAATCAAAACTTAGGGATTGCTTTCTTGGAGTGAGTTTTCAAGCAGTAGGACAATTTTTCTCCCTGGTTTACTGTTACATTGCTGTCATATTGCCATATTGCTGTTAGCCTTCATTGGAAACTAGAAAATAATTGTCGTTCTAAATTTTTCTTGCAATTGTTTTGATGTCTTAGAGAGTATAATCAAAACTTAGGGATTGTTTCTTGGAGTGAGTTTTCAAGCAGTAGGACAATTTTTCTCCCTGGCTTACTGTTACATTGCTGTCATATTGCCATATTGCTGTTAGCCTTCATTGGAAACTAGAAAATAATTGTCGTTCTAAATTTTTCTTGCAATTGTTTTGATGTCTTAGAGAGTATAATCAAAACTTAGGGATTGCTTTCTTGGAGTGAGTTTTCAAGCAGTAGGACAATTTTTCTCCCTGGTTTACTGTTACATTGCTGTCATATTGCCATATTGCTGTTAGCCTTCATTGGAAACTAGAAAATAATTGTCGTTCTAAATTTTTCTTGCAATTGTTTTGATGTCTTAGAGAGTATAATCAAAACTTAGGGATTGCTTTCTTGGAGTGAGTTTTCAAGCAGTAGGACAATTTTTCTCCCTGGTTTACTGTTACATTGCTGTCATATTGCCATATTGCTGTTAGCCTTCATTGGAAACTAGAAAATAATTGTCGTTCTAAATTTTTCTTGCAATTGTTTTGATGTCTTAGAGAGTATAATCAAAACTTAGGGATTGCTTTCTTGGAGTGAGTTTTCAAGTAGTAGGACAATTTTTCTTACTGGCTTACTGTTACATTGCTGTCATATTGGCATATTGCTGTTAACCTTCATTGGAAACTAGCAAATAATTGTCGTTCTAAATTTTTCTTGCAATTGTTTTGATGTCTTACAAAATATAACCAAAAGTTAGAGATTCAGTTTTAATCTCGTATAATTGGGAGCCTTCATCTTGAAAGTTTTTTTTCTATTCTTAACTGACTTTAGTAAAATAACCTTCATTTTGTAATATTAAACCCCAATTTGACTATCCGTAGGGTTTTTGCGTTTACTGAAGCTATGAATCTCTGAATATTATTTCAAATTCTGACTAAAGAGGGTAAAAAGGAAAAGAAAAATTTTCTGTAGAGATTAAAGTTTATGAGAATTTTCCAGAGAAAATTCTGAAGGTGGGGGGATTTTCTGGCATGATTCGAAAAACGGTCAGAAATTAAATGAAAAAAACGAGTTTTTTTCAATTGAAAGTGAGGAGCAACACTAAAACTTAAAACGAACTGAAATTATTCTGTATACGAGGGGGGGCTGCTTTGTCAACCTCCACAATTTACGCAAGAGTTTGATTTTTTGTCAAAATTCTTTAAGAAAGACTGCTCAAACACAAGGTTTGTTGAATTTGAATGAGAAGCATTTCATAAAGAATTTTAAGACTTTAGCATAAAGTGCAAAGCTAGGGGAAAGAACCCTCATATACAGAATAATTTGTGTTTGTTTCAAGTCTTAATGTTGCTCCTTCCAAGTTGAAATAACAGGTTTTTAGTATATAACATAGTAATAGAATATGGAGCAGAGATTTGGGGCGGAGAAGCGGCACAGAAGTTGGATTCCCTCCTGCTCCAGTATTATAAAAGACTGTTTGGATTACATCGGACCACTAATTCACAGATTCTGAAAGGTGATATGGGCCTGTTTTCGTTAAAACTACGTAGGTCTATTTTGATGCTTAGATTTTGGTTGAAGCTCATTAGGTGTAATGAAGATAGACTAGTAAGAGCTGCTTATTATCAGATGTTGAGTTATGGTTCGAAAACGTCGTGGCCATCCCAAATTAGGTCATTTCTAGAAAGAGTGGGAATGCCTTACTTATGGAATGACGGTCTTGGTTTCCGTGATCTACCAACAAATTTAGTAAGCTAGGTACGATTTATCTTAGAGGGTCAAAAAATTCAGTATTGGCAAGGGTTGGTTTTAAATTCTGCTACATTGAATCATTATAATCAGGTTAAACCTAGTTTTGAAGAGGAAATGTATTTTAAATTTAATTTACCGGCTATGATTTTATGTCGATGGATTCAGCTTAGGGCGAATTGCCTTCCAATCCAGAGCAAGCAAATGGTGTTCGACAGGGGGATAGTACATCCTGATGGTCGGTATTTGTGTCCTCTTTGTAGGGATGAGGACGAAGATTTAGACCATTTTCTCCGAAAGTGCCTGGTGCTCTCTGATTAAAGGGAAAATTACTTACATGGGATTGTTTTGCTGCTTCCTAAAATTTTACAAAGTAGTAATCCAACCACAATATTTCGTATTGGTGCGTACATAGAGAAGGGATTAGAAAGAAGGAAAAGTTTTTACACTTAATTATTATTAACTATAAGTAGTAACCAAGGTACTATTTCTACCGGTCCTATAGCAAGACATTTCTACCGGTCCTATAGGTAATACTTCTACGAGACATAACACCTTTTCAAAGAGATTCAGAGCTCCCTCACATGACCTTCTGGATTTGCTCGGAGGTATAGCAATTTCTATGTTATTCCGGACCTTGTATACCCCTTTTCAAAGAGATTCAGAGCTCCCTCACATGGCCTTCTGGATTTGCGCGAAGCTATAGCAATTTCTATGTTATTCTGGACCTTGTATACACCTTTTCAAAGAGATTCAGAGCTCCCTCACATGGCCTTCTGGATTTGCGCGAAGCTATAGCAATTTCTATGTTATTCTGGACCTTGTATACCCCTTTTCAAAGAGATTCAGAGCTCCCTCACATGGCCTTCTGGATTTGCGCGAAGCTATAGCAATTTCTATGTTATTCTGGACCTAGTGTGCAATTGAAACTGTATCAATTATTTTATTCGAGTTTTCTAAACCAGTATTGTCTATAACTTAATTTACGTAGGTTAAACTTCCGATGGTTAAGAAAGCGTAACGGCTAATTAAAGTATGAGGAATGGGATGCTATAATTAGAATGGTTTTAAGTTGAAAATTGTGACGTAAAAATAACTCTATTTGCGAATTTTTTGCGAAAAGGTATTTGCGTGAAGGTATTGCGTTGGTTAAGAAAGCGTAACGGGTAATTAAAGTATGAGGAATGGGATGTTATAATTAGAATGGCTTTAAGTTGAAAATTGTGACGTAAAAATAACTCTATTTGCGAATTTTTTGCGAAAAGGTATTTGCGTAAAGGTATTACATTGGTTAAGAATGCCTCACGGGTAATTAAAGAATGAGGAATGGGATGCTTGCATCAACAATACAAAGAATATGCTCTGATACTTAATAGATTTGACGCCTACAAGAGACATTGGTAAAAGGTATTCAATAGCTTAATTGAAAAGTAACGATAGAATGACATTGTGACCTGACCTAGCTTTACCTCTCCGATGTGGTCTGTATAATACACAAGTAACGTTTGAAAAGTATTGTCAATTTAAAAAGAAATGGCTGAAAAGTGTTTTGAGGGAGATGGGTTGCATGGAGGGTTGAGTTGCACGAGGGTTCAGTTAAAGGGGGTATAGTTACACGGGGGTTTAGTTAAATTGGGTTGAGTTGCACGAGGGTTCAGTTAAAGGGGTATAGTTACACAGGGGTTTAGTTAAATTGGGTCGAGTTGCACGAGGGTTCAGTAGCACGAGGGTTCAATAGCATGGGGATTCAGTTGTACAGGGTTTCGGTTATACAGGGGTTCGGTTACATGGAGGGTTCAGTTGCACGAGGGGGTATTTGCGAATTGGAGGAGATGGGATGATAGTGTACTGTATATTACACAAGTGATGTTTTGGAGAGTATTGTCAATTTAAAATAGTTTAGAAATAAAAAAAAATTAACAAGAAATGGCTGAAAAGTGTTTTGAGGGAGATGGGATTGCATGGAGGGTTGAGTTGCACGAGGGTTCAGTTAAAGGGGGTACAGTTACGAGGGGGTTTAGTTAAATTGGGTTGAGTTGCACGAGGGTTCAGTAGCACGAGAGTTCAGTAGCACGGGGGTTCAGTTGTACAGGGTTTCGGTTATACAGGGGTTCAGTTACATGGAGGGTTCAGTTGCACGACGGTTAACAGGGGTTCAGTTACATGGAGGGTTCAATTGCACGAGGGTTCAGTTAAAGGGGGTATAGTTACACGGGGGTTTAGTTAAATTGGGTCGAGTTGCACGAGGGTTCAGTAGCACGAGGGTTCAGTAGCATGAGGATTCAGTTGTACAGGGTTTCGGTTATACAGGGGTTCAGTTACATGGAGGGTTCAGTTGCACGGGGGTTGAGTTAAATGGGGCTTGAGTTCCACGAGAGTCGACTATAAATAAGGCTTTTGCGTCTTTCTGAACTTTCTGTGATCAGTACCACGGGGGTTCAGTTGTACAGGGTTTCGGTTATACAGGGGTTCAGTTACATGGAGGGTTCAGTTGCACGAGGGTTAACAGGGGTTCAGTTACATGGAGGGTTCAATTGCACGAGGGTTCAGTTAAAGGGGGTATAGTTACACGGGGGTTTAGTTAAATTGGGTCGAGTTGCACGAGGGTTCAGTAGCACGAGGATTCAGTAGCACGGGGTTTCAGTTGTACAGGGTTTCGGTTATACAGGGGTTCAGTTACATGGTGGGTTCAGTTGCACGGGGTTGAGTTAAATGGGGCTTGAGTTCCACGAGAGTCGACTATAAATAAGGCTTTTGCGTCTTTCTGAACTTTCTGTGAGAGGCGGGGGTAAGTATTTAGTTTAAATAATTCTAAGAGGAATTGAGTTTTTTGAACTTTATGTGAGAGGCGGGGGTAAGTATTTAGTTTAAATAATTCTAAGAGGAATTGAGTTTTTCTTTCATTGAAATGCAAGAGTTGGAATATTCCAGTAGTGCTTTGTCATGGTTTAGCTTGTCACAGTTACATTCTCTTGATCTTTCAAAGTTCACTTTGAGTTTATTTCATTGATTCTTTTTGTTTGCATGTCCGGGCTGGTGTTTGCAAGTCCAAGTTGGGTTTTCAGACCTACGTTTCTTAGATTTTCGTGGGTGTTTGGTTCCCGGGGTTTATTATTTGAGAAGTTAACTTTAGTATTTCGTGATTTGACGTGCCTGAAATCATGAATTAGAATGGTTAATTAGCTGTTTGGGTTTTCAGACCTAGTTTTTTAGATTTTCGTGGATGTTAGGTTCCTGGGATTTATTATTTGAGAAGTTAACTTTAGTATTTCATAGTTTGACTTGCCTGAAATCATGAATTAGAATATTTAATTGACTGTTTGGGGATTTTCAGACCTAGGTTTTTTAGTTTTTCGCGTGTTTGACTCCTGGGGTTTATTATTTGAGAAGTTAACTTTAGTATTTTGTGGTTTTACGTGCCTGAAATCATGAATTAGAATAGTTAATTACCTGTTTAGGGTTTTCAGACCTAGGTTTTTTAGATACCTTAGCTAGTTAAAACTGCGCATAAATTCTTGATTTTTTGTCGTGTTACTTAGGTAATAATGGAACATTTAGTATTTTTCTAATGTAAGTGTTTTTCTTAAGAAATTCCCACTGGAGGTTTTATGACTCCTCCCCACAATGGATTCAGATGGTTTTAGGACTCATCTCACTACCCATAACTCCATTCAACCTTGAGCGAAGGTATAAAAGTTTGATGAAGTATTTCTCTACTTAACAACTACATTAATAGCCTCCAAGATGATAGGACTGTATGACACCGAATTTATCGGATTAAAAAAAATCATCTTGTGGTGTTATATTTGAATGTGCTTTTTTATTATTGTCTATGGATCTCGAAGAAATTGACTGTTATCATTGGATAGTGAACTATAATCTGTTTGAGTATGATAAAAGCTTCTGGAGTACTACATTACGTTATATAAACAGACCGGGATTCTATGATAGAGTGATTACACCACTTAATAATACTGGTCAGGAACTGAGAAATGTTCAGGAGGAAGTCAGTGAAATTTGGAGCTTTTTCGGGGTTGAAACACTCTACGTAAAGGGTAATGTACCTACAGATAAAGTTTTAATTCAAAAGTGTGACCCTAGGATTCCACTTTTCAATCTAGAAGAGTTTAAGTGTCCTAAATTTGAAGGGGGTTATCACCGTCCTGAAGACGAGGTTAGGTTCTTTGCCAAGTGGATACCTAAGGACATACCTGATCGTGATAAATCCATAAGACATGGTAAAAAAAACTATTCTATATCATGGGATCATCGTTTCTGGATGTTTAAGTGTGAACTCTAAGTACTATTTTTATGTAAATATGTGGTGTTGTTTTTTTTTGTTTTTTTTTCAAAAAAATATGTTAATACGTTTAAGCAATAAATATCTTTAAGCCTAACCCGTCTTTATTCTTTAGAATAGTTTTATTCATTTCATTAAATTATGAAGAAATTGTAAGTAAGTAACAATAGCTTTCTTGAATTCGCTTCCTGGACACAATACAGATATTTAATTCAAGTAATCATAATAAAATCGCAAGTAAGTAATAAAGTCTTTATTTTTTTCACCTATTGGATACACAATACTGAAATTTCATTCAAGAAATTATGAAGGAATTTGAAATAGGTAACACACTCATTCTTGAAGTCACCTCTTGTATACACAATGCAGAGTTTCATTTAAGAAATTATCAAAAATTGTAAGTAAGTAGCAAATTCTTTCTTGAATTTGCCTCCTGGATAAATAAAAAAAGACATTTCATTCAAGAAATTATGACGAAATTCTAAGTAAGCAACAAAATCTTTCTTGAAGTTACCTCATGGATACTCAATGCAGAAATTTCATTTAAGAAATTATCAAAAATTGTAAGTAAGTAGCAAATTCTTTCAAAAATATGTTAATACGTTTAAGCAATAAATATCTTTAAGCTTCACCCGTCTTTATTCTTTAGAATAGTTTTATTCATTTCATTAAATTATGAAGAAATTGTAAGTAAGTAACAATAGCTTTCTTGAATTCGCTTCCTGGACACAATACAGATATTTAATTCAAGAAATCATAATAAAATCGCAAGTAAGTAATAAAGTCTTTATTTTTTTCACCTATTGGATACACAATACTGAAATTTCATTCAAGAAATTATGAAGGAATTGTAAATAGGTAACACACTCATTATTGAGGTCAGCTCTTGTATACACAATGCAGAAATTTCATTTAAGAAATTATCAAAAATTGTAAGTAGCAGATTCTTTCTTGAATTCGCCTCCTGGATAAATAGAAAAAGACATTTCATTCAAGAAATTATGACAAAATTCTAAGTAAGCAACAAACTCTTTCTTGAAGTTACCTCATGGATACACAATGCAGAAATTTCATTTAAGAAATTATCAAAAATTGTAAGTAAGTAGCAAATTCTTTCTTGAATTCGCCTCCTGGGTAAATAAAAAAGACAGTTCATTAAAGAAATTATGAAAAAATTGTAAGTAAGTAGCATATTCTTTCTTGAATTCACCTGCTGGATAAACAAAAAAAAACATTTCGTTCAAGAAATTATGACAAAATTCCAAGTAAGTAACAAACTCTTTATTGTTTTCACGACTTAGATACACGATGTAGAAATTTAATTCAAGAAATTATGAAAAAATTCTCAGTAAGTAACAATTTCTTTCTTGAAGTCAACTCTTGGATACACAATACGGAAATTTCATTTAAGAAATTATGAAAAAATTGGAAGCAAGTAACAAACTCTTTCCTGAAGTCACCTCTTGGATACACAATGCAGAAACCTCATTTAAGAAACTATGAAAAAATTGTAAGTAAGTAACAAATTCTTTCTTGAAGTCACCTCTTGGATACACAATACAGAAATTTCATTAAAGAAATTATGAAAAAATTGTAAGTAAGTAGCAAATTCTTTCTTGAGTTCACCTGCTGGATAAACAAAAAGACATTTCGTTCAAGAAATTATGACAAAATTCTAAGTAAGTAACAAACTCTTTATTGTTTTCACGACTTAGATATACGATGTAGAAATTTAATTCAAGAAATTATGAAGAAATTCTCAGTAAGTAACAATTTCTTTCTTGAAGTCAACTCTTGGATACACAATACGGAAATTTCATTCAAGAAATTATGAAAATATTCGTAAGTAAGTAACAAACTCTTTTTTTGATTTCACCTCTTGGATATGCAGTATAGATACTTCATTCAAGAAATTATGAAAAAATCGCAAGTAAGTAACTTTTTTTTCTCTTTATCACAAACAATTTTTACTTAGCTACACGATGTAGAAATTTAATTCAAGAAATTATGAAAAAATTCTCAGTAAGTAACAATTTCTTTACTTGAAGTCAACTCTTGGATACACAATATGGAAATTTCATTCAAGAATTTCATGACTTAGATACACGATGTAGAAATTTAATTCTAGAAATTATGAAAAAATTCTCAGTAAGTAACAATTTCTTTCGTGAAGTCAACTCTTGGATACACAATACGGAAATTTCATTTAAGAAATTATGAAAAAATTGTAAGCAAGTAACAAACTCTTTCCTGAAGTCACCTCTTGGATACACAATGCAGAAACTTCATTTAAGAAACTATAAAAAAATTGTAAGTAAGTAACAAATTCTTTCTTGAAGTCACCTCTTGGATACACAATACAGAAATCTCATTAAAGAAATTATGAAAAAATTGTTAGTAAGTAGCAAATTCTTTCTTGAATTCACCTGCTGGATAAAACAAAAAGACATCTCGTTCAAGAAATTATGACAAAATTCTAAGTAAGTAACAAACTCTTAATTGTTTTTACGACTTAGTTATACGATGTAGAAATTTAATTCAAGAAATTATGAAGAAATTCTCAGTAAGTAACAATTTCTTTCTTGAAGTCAACTCTTGGATACACAATACGGAAATTTCATTCAAGAAATTATGAAAATATTTGTAAGTAAGTAACAAACTCTGTTTTTGATTTCACCTCTTGGATATACAGTACAGATACTTCATTCAAGAAATTATGAAAAAATCGCAAGTAAGTAACTTTTTTTTTCTCTTTATCACTAACAATTTTCACTTAGCTACACGATGTAGAAATTTAATTCAAGAAATTATGAAAAAATTCTCAGTAAGTAACAATTTCTTTCTTGAAGTCAACTCTTGGATACACAATACGGAAATTTCATTCAAGAAATTATGAAAATATTTGTAAGTAAGTAACAAGCTCTTTATTGATTTCACCTCTAGAATATACAGTACAGATACTTCATTCAAGAAACGTGATTAAACACGTTTTGAAACTACACACTATTTGCTTGCCTTTCCTTGGCACCTTTCCAAATGAGCGGGGATTCCCCACCGGTTCCTACACATTGCAAAAAAGTGAGCAGTACGAAAACTCCACGTTTTCAACCAGACTGGCTTTTTAGCTAAATCTTTGGAAACAGCCTCTATTTCTGACCGTTTAAGTTTTGATGTTAGTGTTGTCAGTCAAAAGCTATGACCTTGAGAAAAGAGCTTGAGAGAATTGCCTGATTATCGAAAAATGGGGGAACATCCTCCAAAAGTCGACAGGAATGCCCCCCTCCAGCGCTTTCTCGGATACGTTGAATAAAAGATGCAAAGTCGACATAGCTTTATTTCATTTTTTAAGGTTAATTAAGACGAGGTTACGTGCGCGCACGTAACCTCAAAGGTGCCAAGGAAAGGCAAGCAAATAGCATGTAGTTTCAAAACGTGTTTAATCACGTTTCTTGAATGAAGTATCTGTACTGTATATTCAAGAGGTGAAACCAATAAAGAGCTTGTTACTTACTTACAAATATTTTCATAATTTCTTGAATGAAATTTCCGTATTGTGTATCCAAGAGTTGACTTCAAGAAAGAAATTGTTACTTACTGAGAATTTTTTCATAATTTCTTGAATTAAATTTCTACATCGTGTAGCTAAGTGAAAATTGTTTGTGATAAAGAGAAAAAAAAAGTTACTTACTTGCGATTTTTTCATAATTTCTTGAATGAAGTATCTGCACTGTATATCCAAGAGGTGAAATCAAAAAAAGAGTTTGTTACTTACTTACAAATGTTTTCATAATTTCTTGAATGAAATTTCCGTATTGTGTATCCAAGAGTTGACTTCAAGAAAGAAATTGTTACTTACTGAGAATTTCTTCGTAATTTCTTGAATTAAATTTCTACATCGTATATCTAAGTCGTGAAAACAATTAAGAGTTTGTTACTTACTTAGAATTTTGTCATAATTTCTTGAACGAGATGTCTTTTTGTTTTATCCAGCAGGTGAATTCAAGAAAGAATTTGCTACTTACTTACAATTTTTTCATAATTTCTTTAATGAAATTTCTGTATTGTGTATCCAAGAGGTGACTTCAAGAAAGAATTTGTTACTTACTTACAATTTTTTCATAGTTTCTTAAATGAAATTTCTGCATTGTGTATCCAAGAGGTGACTTCAGGAAAGAGTTTGTTACTTGCTTACAATTTTTTCATAATTTCTTAAATGAAATTTCCGTATTGTGTATCCAAGAGTTGACTTCAAGAAAGAAATTGTTACTTACTGAGAATTTTTTCATAATTTCTTGAATTAAATTTCTACATCGTGTATCTAAGTCATGAAATTCTTGAATGAAATTTCCGTATTGTGTATCCAAGAGTTGACTTAAAGAAAGAAATTGTTACTTACTGAGAATTTTTTCATAATTTCTTGAATTAAATTTCTAGATCGTGTAGCTAAGTGAAAATTGTTTGTGATAAAGAGAAAAAAAAGTTACTTACTTGCGATTTTTTCATAATTTCTTGAATGAAGTATCTGTACTGTATATCCAAGAGGTGAAATCAAAAAAGAGTTTGTTACTTACTTACAAATATTTTCATAATTTCTTGAATGAAATTTCCGTATTGTGTATCCAAGAGTTGACTTCAAGAAAGAAATTGTTACTTACTGAGAATTTCTTCATAATTTCTTGAATTAAATTTCTACATCGTATATCTAAGTCGTGAAAACAATTAAGAGTTTGTTACTTACTTAGAATTTTGTCATAATTTCTTGAACGAAATGTCTTTTTGTTTATCCAGCAGGTGAATTCAAGAAAGAATTTGCTACTTACTTACAATTTTTTCATAATTTCTTTAATGAAATTTCTGTATTGTGTATCCAAGAGGTGACTTCAAGAAAGAATTTGTTACTTACTTACAATTTTTTCATAGTTTCTTAAATGAAGTTTCTGCATTGTTTATCCAAGAGGTGACTTCAGGAAAGAGTTTGTTACTTGCTTAAAATTTTTTCATTAAATGAAATTTCCGTATTGTGTATCCAAGAGTTGACTTCAAGAAAGAAATTGTTACTTACTGAGAATTGTTTCATAATTTCTTGAAATAAATTTCTACATCGTGTATCTAAGTCGTGAAAACAATAAAGAGTTTGTTACTTACTTGGAATTTTGTCATAATTTCTTGAACGAAATGTCTTTTTTGTTTATCCAGCAGGTGAATTCAAGAAAGAATATGCTACTTACTTACAATTTTTTCATAATTTCTTTAATGAACTGTCTTTTTTATTTACCCAGGAGGCGAATTCAAGAAAGAATTTGCTACTTACTTACAATTTTTGATAATTTCTTAAATGAAATTTCTGCATTGTGTATCCATGAGGTAACTTCAAGAAAGAGTTTGTTGCCTACTTAGAATTTTGTCATAATTTCTTGAATGAAATGTCTTTTTTATTTATCCAGGAGGCGAATTCAAGAAAGAATCTGCTACTTACAATTTTTGATAATTTCTCAAATGAAATTTCTGCATTGTGTATACAAGAGGTGACTTCAAGAATGAGTGTGTTACCTATTTACAATTCCTTCATAATTTCTTGAATGAAATTTAAGTATTGTGTATCCAATAGGTGAAAAAAATAAAGACTTTATTACTTACTTGCGATTTTATTATGATTTCTTGAATTAAATATCTGTATTGTGTCCAGGAAGCGAATTCAAGAAAGCTATTGTTACTTACTTACAATTTCTTCATAATTTAATGAAATGAATAAAACTATTCTAAAGAATAAAGACGGGTTAAGCTTAAATATATTTATTGCTTAAACGTATTAACATATTTTTGAAAGAATTTGCTGCTTACTTACAAGTTTTGATAATTTCTTAAATGAAATTTCTGCATTGAGTATCCATGAGGTAACTTCAAGAAAGATTTTGTTGCTTACTTAGAATTTCGTCATAATTTCTTGAATGAAATGTCTTTTTTTATTTATCCAGGAGGCGAATTCAAGAAAGAATTTGCTACTTACTTACAATTTTTGATAATTTCTCAAATGAAATTTCTGCATTGTGTATACAAGAGGTGACTTCAAGAATGAGTGTGTTACCTATTTAAAATTCCTTCATAATTTCTTGAATGAAATTTCTGTATTGTGTATCCAATAGGTGAAAAAAATAAAGACTTTATTACTTACTTGCGATTTTATTATGATTTCTTGAATTAAATATCTGTATTGTGTCCAGGAAGCGAATTCAAGAAAGCTATTGTTACTTACTTACAATTTCTTCATAATTTAATGAAATGAATAAAACTATTCTAAAGAATAAAGACGGGTTAATTTTAAAGATATTTATTGCTTAAACGTATTAACATATTTTTTTGAAAAAAAAAACAAAAAAAACAACACCACATATTTACATAAAAATAGTACTTAGAGTTCACACTTAAACATCCAGAAACGATGATCCCATGATATAGAATAGTTTTTTTACCATGTCTTATGGATTTATAACGATCAGGTATGTCCTTAGGTATCCACTGCGCGAAGAACCTAACCTCGTTTTCAGGACGGTGATAACCCCCTTCAAATTTAGGACACTTAAACTCTTCTAGATTGAAAAGTGGAATCCTAGGGTCACACTTTTGAATTAAAACTTTATCTGTAGGTACATTACCCTTTACGTAGAGTGTTTCAACCCCGAAAAAGCTCCAAATTTCACTGACTTCCTCCTGAACATTTCTCAGTTCCTGACCAGTATTATTAAGTGGTGTAATCACTCTATCATAGAATCCCGGTCTGTTTATATAACGTAATGTAGTACTCCAGAAGCTTTTATCATACTCAAACAGATTATAGTTCACTATCCAATGATAACAGTCAATTTCTTCGAGATCCATAGACAATAATAAAAAAGCACATTCAAATATAACACCACAAGATGATTTTTTTTAATCCGATAAATTCGGTGTCATACAGTCCTATCATCTTGGAGGCTATTAATGTAGTTGTTAAGTAGAGAAATACTTCATCAAACTTTTATACCTTCGCTCAAGGTTGAATGGAGTTATGGGTAGTGAGATGAGTCCTAAAACCATCTGAATCCATTGTGGGGAGGAGTCATAAAACCTCCAGTGGGAATTTCTTAAGAAAAACACTTACATTAGAAAAATACTAAATGTTCCATTATTACCTAAGTAACACGACAAAAAATCAAGAATTTATGCGCAGTTTTAACTAGCTAAGGTATCTAAAAAACCTAGGTCTGAAAACCCTAAACAGGTAATTAACTATTCTAATTCATGATTTCAGGCACGTAAAACCACAAAATACTAAAGTTAACTTCTCAAATAATAAACTCCAGGAGTCAAACACGCGAAAACCTAAAAAACCTAGGTCTGAAAATCCCCAAACAGTCAATTAAATATTCTAATTCATGATTTCAGGCAAGTCAAACTATGAAATACTAAAGTTAACTTCTCAAATAATAAATCCCAGGAACCTAACATCCATGAAAATCTAAAAAACTAGGTCTGAAAACCCAAACAGCTAATTAACCATTCTAATTCATGATTTCAGGCACGTCAAATCACGAAATACTAAAGTTAACTTCTCAAATAATAAACCCCGGGAACCAAACACCCACGAAAATCTAAAAAACGTAGGTCTGAAAACCCAACTTGGACTTGCAAACACCAGCCCGGACATGCAAACAAAAAGAATCAATGAAATAAAATCAAAGTGAACTTTGAAAGATCAAGAGAATGTAACTGTGACAAGCTAAACCATGACAAAGCACTAGTGGAATATTCCAACTCTTGCATTTCAATGAAAGAAAAACTCAATTCCTCTTAGAATTATTTAAACTAAATACTTACCCCCGCCTCTCACAGAAAGTTCAGAAAGACGCAAAAGCCTTATTTATAGTCGACTCTCGTGGAACTCAAGCCCCATTTAACTCAACCCCCGTGCAACTGAACCCACCATGTAACTGAACCCCTGTATAACCAAAACCCTGTACAACTGAAACCCCGTGCTACTGAACCCTCGTGCTACTGAACCCTCGTGCAACTCGACCCAATTTAACTAAACCCCGTGTAACTATACCCCCTTTAACTGAACCCTCGTGCAATTGAACCCTCCATGTAACTGAACCCCTGTTAACCCTCGTGCAACTGAACCCTCCATGTAACTGATCCCCTGTATAACCGAAACCCTGTACAACTGAACCCCCGTGCTACTGATCACAGAAAGTTCAGAAAGACGCAAAAGCCTTATTTATAGTCGACTCTCGTGGAACTCAAGCCCCATTTAACTCAACCCCCGTGCAACTGAACCCTCCATGTAACTGAACCCCTGTATAACCGAAACCCTGTACAACTGAACCCCCCGTGCTACTGAACCCTCGTGCTACTGAACCCTCGTGCAACTCGACCCAATTTAACTAAACCCCCGTGTAACTATATCCCCTTTAACTGAACCCTCGTGCAATTGAACCCTCCATGTAACTGAACCCCTGTTAACCCTCATGCAACTGAACCCTCCATGTAACTGAACCCCTGTATAACCGAAACCCTGTACAACTGAACCCTCGTGATACTGAACTCTCGTGCTACTGAACCCTCGTGCAACTCAACCCAATTTAACTAAACCCCCGTGTAACTGTACCCTCTTTAACTGAACCCTCGTGCAACTCAACCCTCCATGCAGTCCCATCTCCCTCAAAACACTTTTCAGCCATTTCTTGTTAATTTTTTTTTTATTTCTAAACTATTTTAAATTGACAATACTCTCCAAAACATCACTTGTGTATTATACAGTACACTATCATCCCATCTCCTCCAATTCGCAAATCCCCCCTCGTGCAACTGAACCCTCCATGTAACCGAACCCCTGTACAACTGAATCCCCATGCTATTGAACCCTCGTGCTACTGAACCCTCGTGCAACTCAACCCAATTTAACTAAACCCCTGTGTAACAATACCCCCTTTAACTGAACCCTTGTGCAACTCAACCCAATTTAACTAAACTCCCGTGTAACTATACCCCCTTTAACTGAACCCTCGTGCAACTCAACCCTCCATGCAACCCATCTCCCTCAAAACACTTTTCAGCCATTTCTTTTTAAATTGACAATACTTTTCAAACGTTACTTGTGTATTATACAGACCACATCGGAGAGGTAAAGCTAGGTCAGGTCACAATGTCATTCTATCGTTACTTTTCAATTAAGCTATTGAATACCTTTTACCAATGTCTCTTGTAGGCGTCAAATCTATTAAGTATCTGAGCATATTCTTTGTATTGTTGATGCAAGCATCCCATTCCTCATTCTTTAATTACCCGTGAGGCATTTTTAACCAACGTAATACCTTTACGCAAATACCTTTTCGCAAAAAATTCGCAAATAGAGTTATTTTTACGTCACAATTTTCAACTTAAAACCATTCTAATTATAACATCCCATTCCTCATACTTTAATTACCCGTTACGCTTTCTTAACCAACGCAATGCCTTTACGCAAATACCTTTTCGCAAAAAATTCGCAAATAGAGTTATTTTTACGTCACAATTTTCAACTTAAAACCATTCTAATTATAACATCCCATTCCTCATACTTTAATTACCCGTTACGCTTTCTTAACCAACGCAATACCTTCACGCAAATACCTTTTCGCAAAAAATTCGCAAATAGAGTTATTTTTACGTCACAATTTTCAACTTAAAACCATTCTAATTATAGCATCCCATTCCTCATACTTTAATTACCCGTTACGCTTTCTTAACCATCGGAAGTTTAACCTACGTAAATTAAGTTATAGACAATACTGGTTTAGAAAAACAGGAATAAAATAATTGATACAGTTTCAATTGCACACTAGGTCCAGAATAACATAGAAATTGCTATAGCTTCGCGCAAATCCAGAAGGCAATGTGAGGGAGCTCTGAATCTCTTTGAAAAGGTGTATACAAGGTCCAGAATAACATAGAAATTGCTATAGCTTCGCGCAAATCCAGAAGGCCATGTGAGGGAGCTCTGAATCTCTTTGAAAAGATGTATACAAGGTCCAGAATAACATAGAAATTTCTATAGCTTCGAGCAAATCCAGAAGGCCATGTGAGGGAGCTCTGAATCTCTTTGAAAAGGGGTATACAAGGTCCAGAATAACATAGAAATTGCTATAGCTTCGCGCAAATCCAGAAGGCCATGTGAGGGAGCTCTGAATCTCTTTGAAAAGGGGTATACAAGGTCCAGAATAACATAGAAATTGCTATACCTCCGAGCAAATCCAGAAGGTCATGTGAGGGAGCTCTGAATCTCTTTGAAAAGGTGTAATGTCTCGTAGAAGTATTACCTATAGGACCGGTAGAAATGTCTTGCTATAGGACCGGTAGAAATAGTACCTTGGTTACTACTATATGGAATTAAACTTATTTTCTTGATAAATTACCATAAGGTATTTTTCGCTATGTATCATGTTAAGGTGTGTTTCGTAATTTGTTCTGTTGTGATTTCTTTATTTTTCATAAATTTTTGTGTGTATATGGCTCTTGGGCTTTTGAAATACACGATCTATCTATCTGTCTATCTATCATATAGCGATAATAATTCTATAATAATTTAATAAAACAGTTTTTTTTTCAATATAATTAATGCTATAAATCGCCAATCAGACTTAATGGCTAGCAATCAGCAAAAATATGGGCACTATAATGGGAACAATATTTCGGGGCAAAGTAACATAGCCTTAGCCTTCCTGAATTTTTTATGAGAAAAAAAAAGCTACAAAGGTTGCGTTTTATTCAAGGCGTTTAAAGCTACAAAGGTTTTATTTGTAGCTACAAAGCTACAAAGGTTTTATTCTTTAAGGCGAAGGGTATGTAACATTACTTTGTAAGAAAGGAACGTTTGAACATTGACAACCCTGATTGGGTGTCAGGAAATAGTGAATAAACTTACATTCAAAGAGAAACAATGCTTTTCAAGATCCTTCTAAAACAGTGAAAAATATAGCATTTAATCAATGGCAAAGAATTAACGCTAAACTGTACAGGATTTGCTTTACTCAACTGTACAGGATTTGATTTGATAAACTGTACAGGATTTGATTTGCTTTACTCGTCAGTAAAGCAAATCAAAGGTCAGGGCAACGTTTTCCAAAGCAATGCAAAACCAATTCATGCTTGGTTCGTGTTACATTGAAATAAGATGAAGGACGTTCGATTCCTCAGGGTATATGTTCCCCCTGAAACATGTGATTGCCATGAGTGGCCTCCAAAATTTTGAGATGGTCCGAACGATAATCAAGGATGCATGAATTTAAGGATATTTTATACAAAATGTATTGAACAATACAAATATCGTCAAATGAAAGAGGTACCTCCAAACAGAGAGGAAAACTCCCCTCGGGAAAACTGAATAATTGCAGCCAGTTTTTTGCCATTCTCCCTCTCTACCGCTCCTTTCACCTTTGGAAATTTGCTTGGATTGCTTTCGTTAAAACTAGTCCTGTCTATATTATCATAACTGTGTCATGTTGCCATTCCACAAAGTATACTACTTAATGTAAGAATGTAAAAAGGTCTTTGATTGGTTAGATAAAAGTAAGTGACCAATCAGAATCAGGTTTATACTCTTAAGGATCTTAAGTAAACCAGCACGATATGCCTTACATAGCGAATATTGAGCCTCCAATAATGACGAAAAATTTTGTAGCCCATGGTCTTCTTTTAAAAGAAAAAGGAATAGTAACTGACGAAACACACTTCCATCCCCTCTTTCAAGGACTAATTAAAAAAAAATCCACAAGACAAGTTTTTCAAAGAAAAGTAAAGAGCTCCATTAAGCCAAGAATGAGCAAATAAAATTGTCGAATAGTATTCTAAGCGTTAAACTACCACAAATAACTATCAATAAATAGATGAAACTCGAAACAAACAGGCAATAAATAGCCGAGTCCAACTCAAAACGAACAAAAATTGAAGTGAGTAGGGCTGATAAATCCTTTGCCTTCTCAAGACCAGAGCACAATTTTCGCTTTACTGAAAAAACAAACAAATGACCGTGGATTGTCAGTTAAATTGACATATACTGATATTCCTTCGTTACTGTTTTGATATTTTTTCATTTATGAAAGTAATAAAGGTGAAATTATTTCAAGCGTATTTTGTTTTCAGTAAAGCGCAAATTGTGTTCTGGTCTTGAGAAGGCATAGGGGTTATCAGCCCTACTCATGTTAATTTCTGTTTGTTTTGAGCTTCATTTATTTATTGATAGTGATTACACCATCAAATTCAGCGCATCAGAGAACCCTACTGTAGAGGTTTCAAGCTCTTATCGGTAAAAATGTGGAATTTTGTATTTTTTTTGCCAGAAGAAAGATCACGGATGCGAGTTTATTTGTTTTGTTTTGTTTATTTTTTTTCCCTGGGGTGATGGTATCGACCCAGTGGTCCTAGAATATTGCGAGACGGCTAGTTCAAATGGAAATTAAACGTTCTAGTGCCCTTTTTGAATGACTAAAAAAATTTGAGGGCAACTAGGCCCTCTCTCACGCTCACTATTTCCCAAAGTCATCCGACCAAAATTTTGAGATTGCCATTTGCTCAGCATAGTTGAAAAATCTAATAACTATGTTTTTGAGGATGACTTAATCCCCCTCAGTCCCTGGGGGAAGGGCTGCAAGTGGTGAACTTTGCCCATTGTTAACATATAGTATTGAATATTAGGAAGTTTACAGACGTTTCCAGGGGGAATTTTTCTGGTGGTGGTGGGGGGTCTGGGAGAGAAGATTACGTGGGAGGATGTTTTATGGAGGAGTTTTGGTCATGGGAGAAGGGAATGTTTCATGAAGGGGACGCCAGATTTCACAGCATTATTTAAATACGATCAGAAAATAAATAAAGCAATTTTTTTCAACTGAAATTGAGGAGCAATATTATAACTGAAAACGAACAGAAATTATTATGCATATGAGGGGGTTCGCCCCCTCGTCAATATCTCGCTCTTTACGCTAAAGTTTTTTTTTAGCACTTTCAAAAGAGCTATTTATTTTAACTAACCCTTTGTGGTTCAGGAGTCATTCTTAAAGAATTGGAACAAAATTCGAGCTTTAGCGGAAAGAGCCAGGTATTGACAAACGGGCGGACCCCTTTATATACGTAATAATTGCTGTTCGTTTTAAATTCTAATGTTGCTCCTTACTTTCTGTTAAAAAAATTGTTTTTTTATTTAATCTTCTATAAGAATTTATAGTAAGGGGTGCTATTTGTATGTTGGAGAAACTTTTTTAACAATTTTTAATCCTGACACAAACAGTATTTTTTTTATTTAATTTTATAGCTTCTGAAGTTGACCTGAAAAATAAAACTTAACATCATTCCCAAAAGATTCTATTTATACTCTTTGACAAACTGCATGGATACACTTGCACTCTTTTTATTTATATAAATTGTAATAACAGAAGTAGTGATAATAGTATCCCCAAAAGTTTCAACTTAATACCCCTAGTCGTTCTCGATATAATGCTGAGGTGTCTTATTGGCAACCATTTAACACAATGCCTTTTGATTTATTTTTTTGAACGACATATAGTTTTAAATTATAATAGGCCAATTGCATATTTGTGGGGGGTTGACATGCCTAACATCCCAAAAGACATATTTGCTTGACCGTTCAACTATGCTGAACAAAATGGGTGTCTCAAAATTTTAACTGGATGCGTTTGGGAATTGAAAGGGCTTGAGAGAAGGGCTTCTTACCCTCCAATCTTTTGTTGCTCCTAAAAAGGACAATCGCGCTGTAATTGGAGTGCAAGGGGGAGGATTTCCCCCTTGATATATCTAGTAAAAGCATTTCAAACAAGTAAAAACAGAGTGAAAACATTGTAAATATATTTTGTTTTCAGTATTTTGTTTTAAGTGCAAATTATGTTCTGGTCTTGAGAAGGCATGGGGGTTGTCAGCCCTACTCATGCTAATTTTTGCTTGTTTTGAGTTTGACTCAGTTATTTATTGTATGATTTAAATAAAAAAAATACTTTTAAATGTTTTAACTTTTTAAACTAAAAATTATTAAAACTTTAAGGAATATATATCAGTATATGTATACTAAACTGACAATTCAGGACCATTTTTTTTCAGTAAAGTGCAAATTAAATTCTGGCCTTGAGAATGTATGGGGTTTATCTAACACATAATTTCCAGACTTTTCAATTACACTGAACAAATGGCTATGCCAAAATTTTAACAACAAAATTCTATGACAACAAATGACCATCTTAAAATTTTTATCAGATGCATTTTGGTAACATACGAAGTGTATTGGGTTGTATCCACCCTCCAATCACTCTGAGTCTTAAAAAGGACACTAGAACTTCTGACTACGAATCCTACGAACAACCTCTGAAGTTTATACGATCAGCCGTTTTACATATACCTTATATGGCCCCAGAAATAACGTACAACTCTTGCCCTAAGGGCTGTGGGGGGTTCCCTTCCTAAAAAACATAATTTCCGGACCTTTCAATTACGTTGAACAAAATATTTATCCCAAAATCTTTATTAGATGTGTTTGGGGAAGTGGTAGGCGTGGGAGGGGGATAGTTGTCCTCCAATCACTTTGGACTGTTAAAAAGGGACTTGGCCGTTTCAATTTTCAATCGAATGGGCTGTTTTCGAAGTACCTACGACAACAAACGGTTATCTAAGAATTAAAATCAGATGCATTTCGGGAAAATACGAGGTGTGGGGGAGGGGGGGTATCCACCCACCGATCACTCTGAATCTTAAAAAGAGCACTAAAACTTCTGGTGAGCAATCCAATGTGCCCCCCTTCAAAGGTTATACGATCGCCCTTTCTATATATACCTTATATGCCCACAGGGCGTTGCTTACAACCCTTACCCTGAGGGCTGTGGGGGTTGTCATCCCCAAAGACATAATTATGAGACCTTTCAATTACGTTCAACATAATGATTATCTCAAATTTTTTATTTGGTGTTTTTGGGGAAGTGGTGGGCGTGGGAGGTGGGTTAGCTGCCCTCCATAGCTTTCGGCTATTAACAAGGGCACTGGTTCTTTCAATTTCCAATCGAATGAGGTGCTCTTGAAGTTTCTTCGACAACAAATGGCCATCTCAAAATTTTATCAGATGCATTTCGGGAAAGTACAAGGTGGGGGGGGGGTATCCACCCTTTAATCACTTTGAATCCTAAAAAGGGCACTGGAACTTCTGATTATCAATCCAGTGAGACCCCTCAGAAGTTTATACCATCACCCTTTCTATATATACCTTATATTCCCCCAGGGCATAACTTAAAACCCTTGTCCTGAGGGTTCTGGGGGGTTTGTCATCCTCAAAGCATAATTTCCGGACCTTTGAATTACGTTAAACAAAATGGCTATCTAAAAATTTGAATTGGATGGGTTTAGGGAAATGGTGGGTATGGGAGGGGGGTAATTCACCCTCCAATCACTCTGAATCTTAAGAAGGGCGCTAGAACTTTTCATTACGAATCCAATAATCCCCCTCCCGAAGTTTATACTATCACCCTTTCTATTTATACCTTATATGCTCCCAGGGCATAAATTACAACCTTTGCCCTGAGAGCTGTAGGGGGGAGGGGGGGGGGGGGGGTTATCATCCTCAAATATATAATTTCCGGCCCTTTCAACTACGTTGAACAAAATGGCTATCTCAAAGTTTGATTGGATGTGTTTTAGGAAACAGTGGGCGTGGGAGGGGGGCTAAGTGCCCTCAAATCACTTTTGACTATTGAAAAGAGCACTATCCCTTTCAATTTCCAATTGAATGAGCTCTTTTTGAGGTTTCTACAACAGAAAATGGTCATCTCAGAATCACTATCAGAAACATTCCGGGAAAATACGAGGTGTGTGTGTGTGGGGGGGGGGGGGTCCACCCTCCGATCGCTCTGAATTCTAAAAAGGGCTCTAGAACTTTTAATTACCAATCGAATTAGCCCCCTTCGAAGTTTATACGATCACCTTTTCTATATAAACCTTAAATGCCCCCAGGGCATAACTTGCAACCCTTGCCCTGAAGGCTGTGGGGTAGGAGGGTTTCATCCTCAAAGACATTATTTCCGCATCTTTCAACTATGTTGAACAAAATGGCTATATAAAAATTTTGATTGAATATGTTTGGGGAAATGATGGGCGTGCGAGGGGGGTTAATTGTCCTCCAATCACTTTCGATTATTAAAAACGGCACTAGCCCTTTCAATTCCGAATCAAATGAGCTCTTTTCGAAGTTTTTACGACAACAATTTGCCATTTCAGAATTTCTATCAGATGCATTTCAGGAAAGTACGAGTTGTGAGAGGGGGGGGGGGTATCCACCCTCTTCGATTACTCTCAATCTTAAAAAGAGCAATAGAATTTCTGATCAGCAATGCCATGAGCCCCCTCAGAATTTTACACGATCATCCTTTCCATATATACCTTATATGCCTCCTGGGCATGACTTATAACCCTTGCTCTGAGGACTGTGGGGGGTTCTTCATCCCTAAAGACATAATTTCCGGACCTTTCAATTACGTTAAAGAAAATGACTCTCTCAAAATTTTGATTGGATGTGTCTGGGGAAATGGTGGACGTGGGAGGAAGGTTTAGTTTCCCTCCAATAACTTTCAACTATCAAAAAGGGCATCTAACCCTTTCAATTTCTAATCGAAAGAGCCCTTTTCGAATTTTCTACAATAACAAATGGCCATCTCAAAATTTCTATCAGATGCATTTCCAGAAAATACGAGGTGTGAGGGGGGTATACACTCTCTTATCAATCTAAATCTTAAACAGGGCACTAGCACGTCTGATTACCAATCAAATGAGCCCCCTCTGAAGTTTATCCGATCACCCTTTTTGTATATTAATTAAAAAAAAACTTTTTTCACAAAATAAGTTTTCAAAGAAAAGTAAAGAACTCCATTAAACAGAAAATGAGCAAAAATAAAATCAAATAATCTACCAAGCGTGAAACTACCACAAAACAGCATCGATAAATAAATGAAACCCAAAACGAACAGAAATTACAATAAATAACCGAGTCAAACTCAAAACGAGCAGAAATTAACACAAGTTGGGCGCAAAATCCCTATGCCTTTTCAAGGCCAGAACAAAATTTGCACTTTACTGAAAAAAAATAAATGTTTTTACTTTTATAACTTTAATAAATCAAATAATATTAACATTTTGATTACTAAATATCAGTATATGGATATTAAACTGACAATGCATAATCATTTGTATTCTTTCAGTAAAGTGTAAATTTTGTTTAAAACCCTTGCCCTGAGGGTTGTGGGGGAGTGTCCTCTTCTTTACTTAGTCCCCGTTTCTTGTCTCGTTTCCGAGTGTCCCCGTTCTTTACTTAGGCAGCGTGATTGCGCTTCCTATGATTTATACAACAACTTTCTATATAAACCTTATATGACCCCAGGGCATAACTTACAACCCTTGCACTGAGGGCTCTGAGGAGGTTATCTTCCCAAAAGACCTATATTCCAGAACTTTCTACTACGTTGAACAAAATGGATATCTCAAAATTTTGATTGGATCTGTTTTGGAAAATGGTGGGCGTGAGAGGGGTGTTAGACGCTATCCAATCACTTTCAACTATTAAAAAAGGCACTAGCCCTTTCAATTTCCAAGTGAATGAGTCCTTTTGAAGTTTCTACGACAACGCTTTCAATAACTAGGGCATAACTTATAACCCTTGCCCTGAGGGCTGTGGGGGAGGGTTGTCATCCTGAAAGACCTAATTTCCAAAACTTTCAACTACGTTGAATAAAATGGCTATCTAAAAATTTTGATGGGATGTGTTTTGGGGGAATGATGGGAGTAGGGGGGGGGGAGGGTTAGTTGCCCTCAAATCACTTTCGACTATTAAAAAGGGCACTAGCCTTTTAAGTTTCCAATCGGATGAGCCCCTTTTGAAGTTTCTACGACAACGCTTTCTATAAAACCTTATATGCCCTGAGGACATAACTTAAAACCCTCTCCCTGAGGGTTGTGGGGGAGTGTCCTCCTCAAAACATATATTTTCTATCTGGAAATCAACTACGCTGAACAAAATGGCTATCTCAAAGTTTTCATTGGATGTTTTTGGGGGAATGATGGACGTGGGGATGGGCTGGTTGCCCTCCAATCAATTTTGACTATTAAAAAGGGCACTAGCCCTTTGAATTTCCAATCGAATGAGCTTGTTGTGAAGTTTCTACGACAACACCTTCTATAAAAACCTTATATGCCCCAGGGCATAACTTAAAACTCTTGCCCTGAGGGTTGTGGGGGGGGGTGTCTTCCTCAAAACATATTTTCTATATGGAAATCACCTATGCTGAACAAAATGGCTATCTCAAAATTTTGATTGGATGTGTTTGGCCGAATGATGGGCGTGGCGGAGGGGGCTAATTGACCTTCAATTACTTTTTGACTATTAAAATGGGTACTAGTTCTTCGAAATTCTAATCGAATGAGCCTGTTTTGAAGTTTCTACGACAACGCCTTCTATAAAAACCTTATATTCCCCAGGGTATAACTTAAAACCCTTGCCTTGGCGGTTGTGGGGGAGTGTCCTGCTCAAAAACATATTTTCTATCTGGAAATCAACTACGCTGAACAAAATAGCTATCTCAAAATTTTGATTGGATGTGTTTGGGGGAATGATGGGCGTGAAGGAAGGGGGCTAGTTGCCCTCCAATCTCTTTCGACTACTAAAAAGGGCACTAGAACTCTCAATGTCCAATCAAATGAGCCCCTTTTGAAGTTTCTACAACGACCCCTTTCATATGAAGTGCCCTGCTCTAAAGGAAAAAATAATAAATAGTACATTGTGCCAACATTGTTCTTATATGCCCTCAGGTCATAGCTTAAAACCCTTGCCCCGAGGGTTGTGGGGGCGTATCCTCTTCAAAAACATATTTTCTATTTGGAAATCAACTACGCTGAACAAAATAGCTATCTCAAAATTTTGATTGGATATGTTTAGGGGAATGATGGGCGTGGGGGAGGGGGCTAGTTGCCCTTCAATGACTTTCGACTATTAAAAGGGTACTAGATCTTCGAATTTCCAATCGAATGAGCCTGTTTTGAAGTTTCTACGACAACAACTTCTATAAAAACCTTATATCCCCCGGGGGATAACTTAAAACCCTTGCCTTGAGGGTTGTGGGGGGGGGGTATCCTCCTCAAAATTATATTTTCTATCTGGAAATCAACTACGCTGAACAAAATGGATATCTCAAAATTTTGATTGGATGTGTTTGGGCGAATGATGGGCGTGGGGAAGGGGGCTATTTGCCATTCAATCACTTTTTACTATTAAAAAGGGTAGTAGCTCTTCGAATTTCCAATCGAATGAGCCTGTTTTGAAGTTTCTACGACAACGCCTTCTATAAAAACCTTATATCCCCCAGGGCATAACTTAAAACCCTTGTCTTGGGGGTTGTGGTGGAGTGTCCTCCTAAAAAACATATTTTCTATTTGGAAATCAGCTACGCTGAACAAAATGGCTATCTCAAAATTTTGATTAGATGCATTTCAGGAAAGTACGAGGTGTGAGAGGGGGGGTATCCACCCTCTTCGATTACTCTCAATCTTAAAAAGAGCAATAGAATTTCTGATCAGCAATGCCATGAGCCCCCTCAGAATTTTGCACGATCATCCTTTCCATATATACCTTATATGCCTCCTGGGCATGAATTATAACCCTTGCCCTGAGGACTGTGGGGGGTTCGTCATCCTTAAAGACATAATTTCCGGACCTTTCAACTACGCTGAACAAAATGACTATCTCAAAATTTTGATTGGATGTGTTTGGGGGAATGATAGGCGTTGGGGGAGGGATAGTTGCCCTCCAATCACTTTTGACTATTAGAAAGGGGTCTAGAACTCTCAATTTCCAATCGAATGAGCCCCTTTTGAAGTTTCTACGACGACCCCTTCCATATGTAGTACCCTGCTCAAAAGGAAAAATTATGAATAATACATTGTGCCAACATCGTTCTTATATGCCCTTAGGGCATAGCTTAAAACCCTTGCCCCGAGGGTTGTGGGGGAATGTCCTCCTCAAAAACATATTTTCTATTTGGAAATCAACTACGCTGAACAAAATGGCTATCTCAAAATTTTGATTAGATGTGTTTTGGGGAATGATGGGCGTGGGGGGGGGGCTAGTTGCCCTCCAATCACTTTCGACTCTTAAAAAGGGCACTAGAACTCTCAATTTCCAATCGAATGAGCCTCTTTTGAAGCTTCTACGACGTCCCCTTCCATATGAAGTGCCCTGCTCTAAAGGAAAAAATAATAAATAGTATATTGTGCCAACATCGTTCTTATATGCCCTCAGGGCATAACTTAAAACCCTTGCCCCGAGGGTTGTGGGGGAGTGTCCTCCTCAAAAACATATTTTCTATTTGGAAATCAGCTACGCTGAACAAAATGGCTATCTCAAAATTTTGATTGGATGTGTTTGGGAGAATTATGCGCGTGGGGGAGGGGGCTAGTTGCCCTCAAATCACTGTCGACTTTTAAAAAGAGCACTAGCCACTCCAATTTCCAATCGAATGAGCCCTTTCCTAAGTTTCTACGACAACTCCTTTGATACGAAGTGCCCGGGTATGGAGGAAAAAAAACACATTGTACCCACATCGTTAATTACTTAGGCAGCGCCAGAGCGCTGCCTATGATACCTTATATGTCCCCAGGGCATAACTTACAACCCTCACCCTAAAGTTTTTTTTTTTTTTTTTGGGGGGGGGGGGAGTTTAATCGTCAAAGATATCATTTCCAGAATTTTTCATTATGTTGAACAAAATGGCTCTGATGGGGTTATCATCCTAAAAAACCTAATTTCCAGAACTTTCGACTACATTGAACAGAATGGATATCTCAAAATTTTGATTGGATGTGCTTGAGGAAACGGTGGGCGTGGGAGGGCAGTCAGTTGCCCTCCAATCACTTTGGACTATTAAAAGGGGCACTAGCCCTTTCAATTTCCAATTGAATGAGCCTTTTTTAAGTTTCTACGACAACAAACAGCCATCTAAAAATTTCTATCAGATGCATTTCCGGAACCATTTCCCTGAGGGCTCTGGGAGGGGGGGGTCATCCTCAAAGGCATAGTTTTCGGACCTTTTATTTACTTTGAACAAAATGGCTATCCCAAAATTTTGCCTGGATGTGTTTGGGAAAATAGTGGGCGTGGGAAAGGGGTTAGTTGCCCTCCAATCATTTTCAACTTTTAAAAATAGCCTTTTCAATTTCCAATCGAGTGAGCCTTTTCCGAAGTTTCTACAATAACAAATGGACATCTCAAAATTTCTATCAGATGCATTTCAGGAAAGTACGAGGCGTCAAGGGGGGAGTATTCACCCTCTGATCACTCTGAATCTTAAAAAAGGGCACTAAGTTTTCTGATTACCAATCCAATGAGCCCCCTCCGAAATTTATACGATCACCCTTTCTATATATACCTTATATGCCTCCAGGGCATAACTTCAACCCTTACCCTGAGGGCTCGAGAAGGGGGGTTCCATCCTCAAAGACATAATATCCAGACCTTTCAATTACGTTTAACAAAATAGCTGTCTCAAAATTTTGATTGGATGTGTTTGAAGAAATTGTGGGCGTGGGAGGGGGCGAGTTGCCCTCCAATTACTTATGACTCTTAAAAAAGGCACTAGCCCTTTCAATTTCCGATTGAATGAGACTTTTTCAAAGTTTCTACGAAAACAAATAGCCATCTCAAAATTTCTATCAGATGTATTTTGGGAAAATACGAGGTGCGAGGGGGGAGAGGGTATCCACCTTCCCATCACTCTGAATCTCAAAAAGTGCACTAAAACTTCTGATTAGCAATCCAATGAACCTCTTCCGAAGTTTATAAGATCACTCTTTCTATATAAACCTTATACGCCCCCAGGGCCTAACTTACAACCCTTGCGCTGAGGGCTCTGAGGTGGTTGTGTGTCAACCTCAAAGATGTAGTTTTTGGACCTTTAGACTACGTTGAACAATATGGCTTTCTCTAAATTTTGATTGGATGCGTTTGGGGAAATGATGGGCGTGGAAGGGGAGTTAGTTGCCCTGCCCTCCAATCAGTGTCCATTATTAAAAAGGGCACAAGTCCTTCCAATTTCCAATCAAATGATCACTTTTTGAAGTTTCTGTGACAATTCCTTCGAAACAAAGTGCCCTGGTCTAAGAAAAATAAAATAATAATAATAATAATAATAATAATAATAATAATAATAATAATAATAATAATAATAATAATAATAATAATAATAATAATAATAATAATAATAATAATAATAATAATAATAATAATAATAATAATAATACTTTGTGCCCATATCGCTGCGCTGCCTTTGATTAAATGAAAAAAAAGGTTTTTTTCAACTGAAATTAAAGAGCAGCCTTAACAGTTGCCCTGCCCTCCAATCAGTGTCCATTATTAAAAAGGGCACAAGTCCTTCCAATTTCCAATCAAATGATCACTTTTTGAAGTTTCTGTGACAATTCCTTCGAAACAAAGTGCCCTGGTCTAAGAAAAATAAAATAATAATAATAATAATAATAATAATAATAATAATAATAATAATAATAATAATAATAATAATAATAATAATAATAATAATAATAATAATAATTATACTTTGTGCCCATATCGCTGCGCTGCCTTTGATTAAATGAAAAAAAAGGTTTTTTTCAACTGAAATTAAAGAGCAGCCTTAACAGTTAAAACGACCAGAAATTATTGCGTATATGAGGGGGCTCTACCCCTTGTCAATACCTCGTTCTTTACGCTAAAGCTCGAATTTTATTCCAGCTCTTTAAGAATGACCCCTGGAACACAAAAACCATTTAATTAGAATAAATAGCTCTTTTGAAAGTTCTAAGAAAAACTTTAGCCTAAAGAGTGAGGTGTTGACGAGGGGCGAACGCCCTCACATACGTAATAATTTCTGTCAAAATTTCTTGTCGAAAAAAACTTGTTTTTTTTAATTTAATTTCTGATCGTTTGTTAAATAATGCTGGGATATCTGGCACCCCCTTCATGGAAAGTTCCCTTTCACTGTTGAAAATTCCTCCATGGAAAGATCCTCCCACTCAACCCCCTCTCCCCACCCCACCATAAGAAATTCCCCCTGAAAACGTCTGTATATTTCCCAATAACCAATACTACACGTAAACAATGGGCAAAGTTCATAACTTAAAGCCCTTCCCCAGAGACTGTGGGGGATTAAGTCATCCTCAAAGACATAGTCATTAGATTTTTCGACTATGCTGAACAAAATGGTTGTCTAAATATTTTTATTGGGTATCTTAGGGAAAAATAACATGGGGGGGGGCTTAGTTGCCATCCAATTCTTTTTATCACTTAAAAGGGGCACTAGGACTTTTAATTTCCGTATGGGAGGATCTTTCCATGAGGGAAGTTTTCATGGTGGAAGGGACATTGCTATAAAGGGGGCGTCGGATTTCCCAGCATTATTAAAGAAAAAGATCAGAAATTAAATTAAAAAAAAAAGTTTTTCGACTAAAGTAAGGAGCAACCTCAAAACTTAAAACGAACAGAAAAAATTATGTATATGGTTGGGTTCACCCCCTAGTCAATACCTTGCTCTTTAAGCCAAAGATTTTTTAGTACTTTCATAACAGCTATTTATTCTAATTAACGGCCTTTGTGGTTAAGGGGTCATTTTTAAAGAATTAGAACAAAATTTGAACTTCAGCTTAAAGAGCAAGGTATTGACTAGGGGGCGAACCCCCTAATATACGTATTAAAAATCTATGCATATAGAATTTCGTTACGTAAGTTAATTCGTAAGTTACGTATATTTATTGCTAATAAAAAAGTTCGCAAATAAAATTAAACAAGTTTCGAGAAAGCCATTTAACCAAATAAAAGTAGAATTAATATGCAAATATTGTTTTAATTATTCATATACGGTGAGCCAAAATCAAAACCTGCATTAATTTAAAAACGTTCAAAATTAAATTAAAAAAACAGGTTGTTTTAACTGAAAGTAAGGAACGACGGAACCTCAATCAAAACTATAAGTAGAAATGGCTTGTAACAGTAGATGACCTCCGTTCTGGATTCATGGGAAACCCGTAATTTTTTAAATCATAAGTTTTTCTATTAATTGCAACCTGTCATACATCTTAAGGACCTGAACATATGAGACTAAGATAAGCGTTAGCATAGGTATAACCATACATAAATATTTTAGGACTTGAACATCTTAAGGACTTGAACATATAACACTAAGATAACCGTTAGCATAGGTATAACCCTACATAAATATTTTAGGACTTGAACATCTTAAGTACTTGAACATATAAGACTAAGATAAGCGTTAGCATAGGCATAACCACACATAAATATTTTTGCTAGCTAATTTGACTAACTGTTGAATCAAGCGTGAATTACTGTGCTCGAATACAAAGTACGAGTATAAGAATTAGTATTAGCATAGGCTACATAGGCAATTGTTTTTAACCAGTTTTACTAATTTTCCGCTTAAATATACTTTACAATGCTAAAATAAGCATAAGCGTAAACGCTTATAGGCATCTTTAAAGACAATTTGAATAACTGTTCGCTTAAATGCGTTTGTTTTTGCTGGAATGCATAGGCATTAAAGTAAGTATACTTATCATAAGTACAGGAAGACATAGGCATTAACATATGTAAGCTAGCATAACTATAATCAAACATAAATATTTTTTATACCAGTTTTGACTAAAAGCTTACTTAAATATTCATAGTAATGCTAGAATATAAAGCAAAGGTATTAAGAGCAGGGGTGTAATTTGCAATGGGACAGGGGGGCAACTGCCCTCTCCAGACCCGACTTTGCCCCCCCAGACCTCAGTTTGACCCCCCAGCTGAAATTTAGTTTCTGCAAAAAATCTTGTCAAAATTAAGATAAGCCTGCATAATTCAAGTATCCAGAGAAACAGGTCAATTATCTTTAGTATATCTTTGCCTTTATGGTAATAAATGACTCACTGTCATTTTCACTTGATTTTGGACAATAGGCTCCAACTTTGCGCCCTCCCCCAGGATTTTGGCAAAAATAAAACAAAACAAACAGCAGCATTAATCAGATAAGGAAACACTATGAATAAACAAGCCCAGGAATGAACTGATGGCACAGCTCTAGCTTTTTCCCTGGCTCTTAATAACAGTTTATCATAAACTGTTGTTATTATACTTTTAATATCTGATTCCTTGTACTTACTGGTAAGCTTTTGAATCTTTGAACCCTTTAAAAATTTCTCTAGTGTGTCAATATAAGTCTTAATTTATGCCACCTCCAACTAGCACAATATTCGGAATATCTCATACAGGCTCAAAACTTACCACTTTTCTCATTGATCGAAAGTTCTACATTCCATTTTTATTCCATTTTTAGTTTCACTTTGCTCCAAATTAAAATATTATAGACTTCCTTAAATTAATTATAACTATACAATTATGTGTTTTATATCCTTTTTATTATAAAAATCCGCCATTTTTTCGTCACATCAACAAGTGAAGAAAGAAAAGTTCTAACGTTATGTGCAGAAACAGATGCGCGCCAACCAAAGTTTTCCCGAAATCCGATACCGTCGGGATAAACTTAGCGTTATCCAAGAAAATAAGATACTGGATAGGAGGGAATCATTGGCACTTTAATATGAGTTCAATAAAGATTTATAGCTACTACCGACATATAAAATCCAGCGTTACTCAGAAGAACTAAAAATTCAAAACTAGCTTATACTAGGTTGAGTTTGATTTTTGAGTTTTAATCTGAATTCATATTCCAAAAGTAGAATGTGATCATATCAACAATAGAAAAAAACTAATATGTTGTAAAAGAAATTAGGGATAAAACTGTAGAAGAAATATTATTTTCCTATTGGCCAAACTATTATTGCCACCTCCATGCAAAGCAAAAGTAAAAATAGAGATAAGTAAAATAAATAGTTTATTTTTTGCATAGGTATTAAAACCAGCCTAATTTTTTTTCTGTTTAACGCTAGATTGAACTGGTTATTTTCCTTTTCTCATGGACAAGCTGAGTTTCCTTTTTTAATAGTTTCCAAATTCTCTGTACATTAACCTAATGGAATTCATTACTACTACTACTAAATAACAACTCATTGTAGCACTAAACCGCCTGATGCCAACACACCTACGCATGCTCCTTCTCCATCCCAATCTACTCAAAGCCTCCCTCCTTACACCCTACCAAACAGTTCACATTTCTCTTAAATATTTCCTTACAACATCCTCCCATCCCATTTGGGGACGACCTTCCTTTCGTTTCGCCCTTGACGGTCACTTCAGAACCGCTTTCTTTGTGCTTAAAGTATTGACAATTTTTCAGTATATTTGAATACCCAGCTTGTGAAATTTTTTCTTAAAAAACTAATGATGTTGGGACTGTTCTATTGTGGGTTATAGTTTAAATTTTCTTGTGTTTATTCTAAGTCTAAGAGTATATTAATTTATTTATTTCGCTGAAGACAGTCCTTAGATATGGAGCCAAAAAATTCATTTAGTTTCATTTAAATATCACTGTTTAAAAAAAAACTCCTCTTTGTATTATCTTTTGTTATTTGTATGGTTCTAAACAATTGTTATCAACCGTTTCGTGATAACGAACTGTAACTAAGGAGTGACTAGGCCCAATAGCAACTGAAACCCCCCAAAAACGTAATTTAGACAACAATAGGTACTATCCAATTATGCGGGCCTCTCGGGTTAATCACTATAGACTAGACAATAATAAAACCCGTTTTTGACATCTTAACTGTTATAGAGCAGGCAATGATAGCGAGGTTTTAAAGGCGTTTACGATATTAAACTGTGGTTTTTTGGTGTTTAGGAGGTGGGGGGAAGGTACCTAGTTTAGGCCAGGTTACGTATTTAATATATTCAATGCTTTAACCCCCACCCCACCCCCTAATGTGCAAATATATAGTCCAAATTTGTTTCTAAACTAATATATATTCATCCAGACCCGCATAATAAAATAGTACCCAACAATACTTGCGTCAAAAGAATTGGCTTTTTATGCTGATTCCAAGTGTATAAAATCCATTAAGTCTAATGTTGTCCATCACTAATGTGTACTGTTTATTGAATTTTCTTTTATTTCGAGCTCTGTGTTCCTATTTCTCATAATATCGAAAAAATTACGATCATAACCAAGGTTACTAAAAAAAAAAAATAAAAAAATAATATGTATTGACAGTATAATATACATACTGATATTCATTACCGAGAGTCTCAACAACATTGGATTTATCAGAGTTATAAAAGAGAAACCATTTAAAATCTATTGTGTTTTCAGTAAAGTGCAATTAATGGTCTGGTCTTTAGAAGGCACGGGGGACTTCGGCCTGCTCGTTTTTGAGTTTGACTTTGTTATTAATTTTAATTTCGGTACGTTTTGGTTTTATTTACTTACTGATGGTGATTAATGGTAGTTTTAAGCTTGTAAATTTATTTGTTTTTATTTCTTCACATTTTTGGTTTAATGTAGCCCTTTACTTATCTTTGAAAAAAGTTAAAATTAATTTCTGTTCATAGTCTTTATCATGGGCAAAGAAAAGAATATTTTAGATCTTTTCGATTTTTCTTGATAAATATTCATATTTTGGCTGAAAAAAAAAACAAACAAACAAATGACCGCGGATTGTCAGTTAAATTGACATATACTGACATTTCTTTGTTAAGGTTTTGATATTTTTTCATTTATGAAAGTAAGAAAGGTGAAAACTTTTCAAACGTATTTTGTTTTCAGTAAAGCGCAAATTGTGCTCTGGTCATGAGAAGGCATAGGGGTTATCAGCCCTACTTATGTTAATTTTTGCTCGTTTTGAGTTTGACTCGGATATTTATTGTAATTTCTGTTCGTTTTGAGTTTCATTTATTTATTGATAGTGATTTGTGGTAGTTTTATGCTTAAAAGATCATTTGACTTTATTTTTCCTCATTCTGGCTTAGTGGAGCTTTGCTTTTCCTTGAAATTTTGTCTTGTGGAAAATACTTTTAAAATTAACTTCTGTTCGTTTTTTATTGACATAGTCTTTTGTATGGGGAAAAAAAATATTGTATATCTCTTCAGTTTTCATAGGCAGTGCGCTAGCGCTGCCTAAGTAAAGAACGATGTGGGCAAAATGTGTTTTTTTTTTCTCCATACCCGGGCACTTCGTATCGAAGGAGTTGTCGTAGAAACTTCGAAAAGGAGTCATTCGATTGGAAATTGGAGTGGCTAGTGCCCTTTTTAATAGTCGAAAGTGATTGGACTACTGATTTTGGCAACTAGCCCCCCCACCCCCATCATTCCCCCAAACACATCCAATCAAAATTTTGAGATAGCCATTTTGTTCAGCGTAGTTGATTTCCAGATAGAAAATATGCAACTAACACCCCTTCCACGCCCACCATTTCCCCAAACACATCCAATAAAGATTTTGAGATAGACATATTGTTCCACGCAGTTCAAAATTCCGGAAATTATACCTTTGAGCAGGACACTCCCCCCACAGTCTTCAGGGCAAGGGTTATAAGTTATGCCCTTGGGGTATATAAGGTTTTTATTGAAATCTTTGCAGTAGAAACTTGGAAAAGGGCTCATTCGATTGAAAATTCAAAGGACTAGTGCCCTTTTTAATTGTCGAAAGTGATTTGAAGGCAACTAACCCCCCTCTCACGTCCATCTTTTCTCCAAACACATGCAATCAATATTTTAGATAGCCATTTTATTCAACGTAGTTGAAAGTTTTAGAAATTAGGCCCTTAAGGATGACAACCCCTCCCCACCCCCCAGAGCCCACGGGGCAAGGGTTGTAATTATGCCCTGGGGGCGTATAAAGTTTTTATTGAAAGCGTAGAAACTTCAAAAGAGCTCATTCAATTGGAAGTTGAAAGGGCCAGTCCCTGTTTTAATAGTTGTAAGTAAATGGAGAGGGATTAACGCCCCTGTCACGCCCACCATTTTCCCAAATATATCCAATCAAAATTTTGAGATATCCATTTTGTTCAACGTAGTTGGAAGTTCTTGAAAATAGGTCTTTTAGGATGATAACCCCCTCAGAGCCCTCAGTGCAAGGGTTGTAAGTTATAACCTGGGGACACATAAAGTTTATATAGAAAGTTGTTATAGAAATTTCAAAAAGGGCTCATTTGATTGGAAACTGAAATTGCCCTTTTTAATAGTCGAAAGTGAGCCCCTTCTTACGCCCACCATTTCCCCGAAAATATTCAATCAAAGTTTAGAGATAGCCATTTTGTTCAATGTAGTTAAAAGTTCTGGAAATTATGTACTTAAGAATGACAAACCCCCCAGAGCCCCAAGGGCAAAGTTTGTAAGTTCTGTCCTTGGGGTATATAAGGTTTTTATAGATAGAGTTGTCGTTAAACTTCAAAAGGGACTCATTCAATTCAAAATTGAGAGGGCTAGTGCCCTTTGTAACAGTCAAAAGTGATTGGAGGGTAAATAACCCCCCTCTCACGTCCACCATTCCTCCAAACACATCCAATCAAAATTTTCAGAGAGCCATTTTGTTCAACGTAGTAGAAAGTTCTCGAAATTAGGTCTTTGCGAATGACCCCCCCCAGCACTCAGGGCAAGGGTTGTAAGTTATGCCCTGGGGGCATATAAGATTCTTATTGAAAGTTTTGTCGTAGAAACTTCAAAAGGGCTCATTTGATTGGAAATTAAATGGGCTAGGGCCATTCTTAATAGTTGAAAGTGATTGGAGAGCGACTACCCTCTTACGCCCACCATTTCACCAAACACATCCAATCAAAATTTTGAGATAGCCATGTTGTTTAACGCAGTTGAAAGTTCGGGAAATTCGGACTTAGAGGATAACAACCACCCTAACAGACCTTAGGGTAAGACCCTGGGGGTATATAAGGTGTTTATAGAAAGCGGTGTCATTGCCAAAGGCTCAATCGATTGGAAATCGAAAGGCCTAGTGCCCATTTTAATAGTCGAAAGTGATTGGAAGGCTTTAAATTATTATAGTAAAGATCGAAGTGGGTATAATGTATTATTTTTTTTTGTTGTTGTTGTTTAGACCAGGGCACTTCGTATCGAAGGAGTTGTCGTGGGAACTTCGAAAAGGGCTCATTCGATTGAAAATAGAAAGGGATGATACCCTTTTTAATAGTCGAAAGTGATTTGAGGGCAACTAATCCCCCTTCCAATCCCACCCTCCCATGCCAACCCTCCCACTTCTGTTCTTAAAATTTAACCAAATCAAAATAGCGTAAGTGTATCCAAGCTATCAATGAAAATAAACAGTTTTTTTTGCGAATGGTATCAAGTTTTCCATTTCAGGTCAACTAGAGGAGGTATGAAACTAAATTAAACAGTACTATTTGTGTCCAGATTTTTAAAAGGGTGTATGCTGTTAAAAATTGCTGAATTTTTTTCTCCGGCATACAAATAGCAGGCCAAACTATAAAGTCTTAAAAAAAACGAAAAGATTTAAAGTATTATTTTCTTTTTCCCTGAAAAGACTGTGTCAATATAAAACGAACAGAAATTAATTAGAAAAACCTTTTCCACAAAATAAGTTTTTCAAAGAAAAGTAAAGAACTGCATTAAACAAAATTGAGCAAAAATACAATCAAATAATCTACCAAGCGTGAAACTACCACAAATCAGCATCAATAAATAAATGAAATCCAAAACGAACAGAAATTACAATAATTAACCGAGTCAAACTCAAAACGAGCAGAAATTAACATAAGTTGGGCGCGAAACCCCTATGCCTTCCTAGGGCCATAACAAAATTTGCACTTTACTGAAAAAATACAAATGAATGTGCATAGTGAATCAGTATATACATATACTGATATTTAGTAAGTAGGAAGGCCATAATATATATGAAACGAACACATGTGCTGCCATCTACAATTGAGTCTAAAAACGACAGGTTATTGTTTATTCAAGGATTATCGATCGAGTCTAATGGGGTCAAGGCCAATTGATTTGTTGTTGTTCGTCTAGGTGTAATGACACTGGGGTGAAGTCTGCACATGCGTACTACGGGGGAGAGATGTATTGATCTAGAACAAGAGGGGGACGTGAATTTCCGAGAAATTGATTTACATAATCGGTGGGGGAATGTATTGATCCACGAGTCTAACGGGAACAGGTTCACTTGTTTCTTTCTAAGCCAATCAGGGAAGTTATGTAAGCTTTCCCATTACATCACAATTTGCCCTTGAGATTTTGTATATAACGGACATGCGTTGTGGTTTTTCTATCATAAAGTTTTAAGACACGATGGAAAAAGCATCGGATATTATTGACTTGGAAGCTTTGGCTACAGCGACTTATAATGTGAGCTCAGTTTAGTAAATTTTCTTAGTTTATTTCCAAATAAAATCATTTTACATAGTCACCCCTCCAGTAAATTCAAATTCAGGATATACCCCCCCCCCCCACAATACAAACTCCACTATATGTTGTTTATGCTCGATAGAAAGCGTAAAAAAAGCTCTTTTTTCCCATGGAAACCATCACCCCTCCCCCTGTTTATGTCTTTAATTCTGTTTTTGATAAATTCTGCATCTTACCTAAAATCCAGTGTCAACTTTCTGGCAATCCCTAAATATACTGTTTTCACCGCTATGGCTTGACTTACAGATTTCCCGCAAAGATTTAATTAGCTGATAATTACTGACACCCGTCAAGTACATCCGGCTTTGCTAAATATACAAGAATTTGGATAGCAAAAGCTTCCGCTGAAAAGGATAGTTTTTCCCGTCGAGTTAAAACAGTTTCATGCAGAAAGAGATTGCGTTAATTAAGCTAAGCCTATGCAACCTGTATTGAAGTAGGGAAACGAGTTATTTCCAAAATTAATGCCTAACAATATTTTTAGGACATTATGTAAAAGGGGGGAGGCGGGGAAGGGACAATGCCTCGCTTCTAACAGCTTCGTTGTAAGGTGAAAACAAACTGTTTCTTCGCATGAAAAGTAAGGGGGGTTAAGAAAAAGATACATTGCTTTATTATGCGTAAATTGAATAGCATTTTTACCTATGATCGCAAATTTTAGGCCTATAAGCTATATGTTAACGATATTTTTCTATTTTAAAGCCTATGGACTGGAACATTTAAATTTTTTCTAAATGGTAAAAATAGAAACATTGATTTCTATCCTAAGGCTATAGACTACTGTTGGTCAAGATTTATTTTTTCACAAGTTGTGCAATAAAAACGTTTGATTTCTGAGCCTAGTATATTTCTCACAAAATTTTCCTTTTTGCTTTTCTGAAAGGGGGGGGGAAGCTTCTTTGCGATAAATGATTTCTAGATAAAATTATGGTTAGGGGGTGAGGGGGGGGGGTACTAATTTTTCTTCTGTAAAAAAGGGAGTCATTTTTCCATACTAAATTTTTTCTTCTTTTTTAAGGACAATTATGAAGAATGCGCGCCTCCTCCATCAAAGAGAGCAAGAGAGGGTGTGGCAGCCCCATCAGTGCCAGCCCCTATGCACTCTGGTCAAAAACCGAAAAGACAATGGGCCACAAGGATGGAGAACCCCGCTGTACAAGCCAGCGACATCGATATCACATCTATGCAAGCCCCTCTTAATCGAGCATCAATGCTGCCTCGTCAAGTTACAGCCTCGGTTGCACGACCCCGGTATACCGCCGGCCCGGCTGCGAACGATCGTGATGGACATGATATGATCCATTTGAACCCCAGTCATACAGCAAGGCTTTCCGTGCCAGGGCCTTCAAGACAATTCGTAGACCAACCAATGGCTCCATATCATGTAGTGGCCAAGCCTCCAGCTTCCTGTCAAGTGGTTGATCAATTTGAATACGTGAGTAAATTTTTTTCAATCAAATAATTTATTTTTTAGCTGTTAGAGAGCCATTTACATTTTACTTTTGTCTTTTCACTTTTTTCTATTATTCAGGACCAGGTTATAGAAATATCTAAACAAACCTATTTTTCAACCTAATACAAGCTTGTCGAAGACATTAAAATGTTATTTTCGCTATAATATTAATCCCCCCACACCCCTTGTTTTAAATTTCACTGCTCCCTCCCCTCAGAGATACCTAAATATAATGTAACTTTTTTTGCTTGTCAAAGAAACCGCTTTTTCTATCACCTTATTTTCTCTGCCTACTGTAGACATCTTCGCTATTTTTCAACCTCATAATAATATTTTTCGCCAATTTCTAGTTTACTGTTAGAGAGTCTTTTATCTCACCATTTGAAACTAATAATACTATTTTTCACTAGAATATTATAGTTTTCCCCGAGTTTTAAGGGACTTAGAAGTAAGCCCTTTTTTTAGGCCATTCTTTCAACACAGTAAAAGCGTGTCAGAGATATTTTTGCAACCTGATAAAATATAGCGTTCTCCCATTTGAATCATGTCAATTATTGCATACATTCAGCCAGCTGAATTCTCATAGCGAAGCCAAAAAAATGCACTATATTCCGATCATAATTTCCTCATAGTAAATAGCAAAATCTTTACGTTATAAACTGCTTAATCTTGCCTCTACAAATATTATAAAAACAATTTTCTATCAGAAAGAGTTGTATATGGCCTGAAAGGGATAGGCTATCAAGTAAAGACCCCGATTTTTTCAAAGCAGATATAGAGTGTTAATATGAATTTTTTTTTTGAGGGGCTGTTTGAACAAAATCAAAACCTTCTATGTCATATTTTAGATTGTATTAAGTTGGAGCTTTAAGAATATGTTGAATAGAGAACCAAATGCTACTACTAAGCGCGTTTTAAATAATAATCCAATTTTAAAAATAGAGATGATTTAGTCACTTTGAAAATAAGCTATTTTTCTTTTATAGGTTGTATTAGTACCTTATTCGCCATCATCATCCTCATCGATTGGAGGAGAAGACGCGCCTCTGGATCTCTCAAACAATTCAACATGGAATATGAATTCACTGGAAATACCAGATAACGTTGATGATTTTTTATCTGATTTTTGTAATGTTAATAATAGCGCAGTTGAACAGGGGGACTTGAGTCCAAACACAATACAGCTTTTAGAGGATTTTACCCGGGAATTAACAGGGAACCCTCCCCCCACTGATTATATACTTCCACTTCAAACAACTGAAGTGGCTTCCCATAGCCCTATTATTGAACAATGCGGGGGAGGGGTGGTGATAATATACATGAGGGGGAGTGGGACGATGAAATGTCTTCAAACATTCCTATTGGTGAACAATGTGGAGGAGGCGGTGGTGATAATATACAAGAGGGGGAGGGGGAGGGTAATATCCAATTTACATCATTTCCTGACTTTCAGCTCTCAAACTCAATTTTAAATACAATAGTTGTTTACACTGCAACTTTTGGTGATCCTTTTAATTCGCTTTTGGGGGGTAATTTTGTGTTTGACCCTGTAGAAATTGTCCATGAATATGTAGATAGAATTCGTGTACTGCTCAAAAACCAAATTCAGTTGTGGGGAGGAAGGGAATCAATTAAGGTTTCAATTGTATTAAAGGTGTTTTATTTAAATGAGGGAAAAAGCGAGGTTTATCATCATTATGTTAACACCGAGATGCGAGTGGTCTATTCGCATTTAGAAAATTTTGAGGGTGTTTTTGTGGATTGGATAGACCACATTATTACCCATCTTGAGAATTATAGCGAAAATCGGAGTGGGTCTGTGGTTCTTTTTGTTGGAAATTTAAGCGTTAATATTTGTAAATTTAAAAAAAGATTTTATTTTAAGAGAGGGGGAAGGAAGGGAAAGGTCAATAGTTTTAAAATATAATCCTGATTTAGAGGGTTCCATGGGAGTTCAACGAATCTGTTTTGAAACAGGTCAAAAATGTTTCAAGTACGCTTTCCTCATATCAGCATTTGAGCCTCTAGCACGCGACGCTTCAAAGAAAAATTTAGAATATTGGGCTGTGCATAGGAAGGAGGGGTCCGATTTTCCCATTGTAGATTTTTCTTGTTTAGAGGGGAAATACCCAGTAACGCTCAGGTCTATTGATATTTTTGAAATGGCCAATGCCCATTTAAATATCGGCGTTACTGTGGTTCAATATGAAACAGAATTTGAGGATGGGGTTCGTTCTAATAAGAAGGGGTTGGTGTTTCCAGTAAGAGGCCCGTCAATTGAATTGGTGAAGCACTGGGCTTGGTTGTTGTACACACCACCTAGTGACCCCAATGCAATTGGCCATTTCAACCCAATTACAGACATCAGTAGAGTTCTGGGGGAGGGTAAAAAGGGGCGGGGGGTATGTTTCTACTGTCCAATATGCCTGTCTCGATTTCGTAGCGATTTCAAACTACGGGATCATATGAAGGATTGTAGAAGGCATGGCTATCAGTCAGTGGAAACGGTTTCAGGGGATAGGGCTATTTTACGCTTTAAAAATTTTCAAAACACCCTCCTCCAGAGCAATAAAATCTCTTTGGACTGTGGGGTGAAGCTAGTGGAAGTGGACGATCCTCGATTTACAAATCGAATAAAAGAACATCGAGCTATTCCAGTTTCCTACGCCCACGCGCAAAGAGACAGTTCTAACACAATGCAGTTGTTAGAAATAGTTTAAACAATGGATGAGGGAGAGTGCATGGTCAAGGCACTGACTAAATTAATTGGCACCGCTAATGGTGCTATTTCTCGTTTGAAAAATACTTATTATCCTATGATGTTGTCTGCAAAGGATCGTCTCGCGATTAAAAATCAAAAAATATGTTGGGTTTGTAAGGGGGAGTTTGAAGAGGGGGATAAGGGGAAAGGGACTAGAAAGTCAGAGACCACAATCACTTGTGGCAGGAAATATCCTCTGGGGGTAGTAATTTTAGAGGGGTAGCGCATCAATCATGCAACATAAACGTTAGCCAGCAGTTTTTTATTCCAGTTTTTATTCATAATTCAAATTATGATTTAAAATTTGTTTTACCGGCTTTGGCACGTATGCATAGGGAGGGAAGAGGAGTAGATAGTCGATGGGTAAATAATGAATTTACCTATAACATCATTCTCAAATCAGCAGAGAAGCTGGTGCTTCTCGAGTTGAAATGGCAGGTAGTAAATAATGGGCATACGTGCTGGAATAAAATCAGGTTTTTAGATTCATTTAGTTTTTTTGCTAAGGCATTGAGTCAATTGGTTCAAGTGCAGAAAAGTGACAATTTTGATAGTTTTCCTTTGCTTAAACAACACTTTCCATACAGTGAAATATACGACCTATTGACCTGTAAAGGTGTATATCCATACCACTATTACTGTTCTGGCATTCGCTTAAGCGAGGTGAAACTACCACCAACTTAAGCTTTCTATAATTCACTCAACAACAGTGAATGCACAGCCGAGGAATATGAATTTGCCAAGAAGGTGTGGGCTAAGGGGAATTGTAAAAATAGGTGGGATAATTGTAGACGGTACTTGGCTAGTGATGTTTTAACTCTGTTAGATATTGTCTGCAAGAACACAGAGCAAATCTATTCAGAGTTTGGACTAGATATAGGATATTATTTTTTCATACCACATTTGGTGATGGACTTGATTTTAAAAATTAGTAGGGAGGAAATAGGCTTAATAACTGATGTAGATCAACACCTTTTTTGTAGAAAGACCAATGACGGGTGGGTATGTTTTTCATGGGGATCGCGTTTTGACAACAGATCCAAGCGGACAAAACAGCACCGGTGTAAATTCAAATGTAGTTTTCTTGGACATGAACTCATTGTACCCCTCGGCAATGTCTCACTACTCTTTGTCGTGTAGGAACTATAAATGGCTTGAGAATCCTTGAGAGTTCCCCGACATTAACACCGTCGAGGACAAAGGATCACAAGGATGGTTCTTTGAAATTGATGGTCACATTCCATTGGCGCTTCATGATTCAATCAGAGATTTTGTTTTTCCCTGTATCAATCGGCCAGTGAAAAAGGATTCACTGAGTCCCCACAATCGATTATTGGTTGAGGATATTGGGATGCACTGAACCCCCTCTAAGCAAAAACTGATTGCAGATCTGGACCCTAAAGAGAATATCGTTGTTCATCATGTGCTTTTGCACTGGCTGGTAAACAATGGTTTCAAGATCACCAAAATACATAGGGTCCTGCAATTCAGTCAAAAACCCTATTTAAAGATGTTTATCGATACCTTTGTTGATAAACACTCTCGGGCAAACACTAAAGTAGAGAATGAAATGTACAAGCTTATTCTAAATTCAGCGTTTGGTAAAATGTGTGCAAGCGTACGAAACAGATCTCGTTGCGACGTCGTGACTGACCCTCAAGAGTGTGCAAGAATTATTGCTGACCCCAATTTTACATCGTTCACGAGCATAGAGGCGAGCGTGGTTCTTAACACAGGAAAAAGAGAAATGTGGTACTGAACAAAAATATAGCAGGAGGTAGTTCAGTAATTGAAATTTCCAAAAAGCTCATGTTGCCGTTTTTTTACAATGTGTTCAAGGTGCAATGGCCAAGGGAGGGGGAGGTTCAAGTTCCTGTTCATGTTCATGTTCATGTTCGTGTTTTTTCTAAGTGTTGTACAAATAGTGTGCTATTCTACAAAAATGTGTGTGTGTGCACAAATAGTGTACTTGCTGGACAAAAAGTGTTTTTTTATGACAATAAGTTTTATTGTTTGAACAGAAGTGTTTTGATAATAAATGTTGTTCTTCTTGAATAAAAAAAAGTGAAAAAAAATGTTGTTGTTAATAAATGTTGTTCTTGCTGGACAAAAAGTGTTTTTAAGTTAATAAATGTTGTTCATGTTAATAAATATTATTTTTGTTCATGTTGAACAAATAGAGTTTTTGTTCTTGTTGAACAAGTGTTTTTATGTCAATAAATGTTGTTCTCGTTGAACAAATAGAGTTATTATGTCGAATAAATGAATGAAATATTGTTTTTGTTGTTCTTGTACTAGATAGATCAAAGGAAAAATTACTACTTATTCATTGGACAAGTATGGTTTACGGTTAGTTGTAGTCTGACTGTTGTCAACAGCAGCAGCAGTATGTATCAATTTAAAACACCATTCGTTTCTGTGTGGTCCCTCAATGTCGGGAAATCGACACTTTTAGATAAAATAATTCAAAATTGTAATAAAATATTTTTTGAAAAACTAAAGAAAATTTATTGTTGCTATAGTATTTGGCAGGAGTCATACGATCAAATTAAAGCTATTGCCCCACCCATGCCAATACAATTCATACGGGGACAAGATATTTTCAATAGTATTGAACCAAACTCGTGGCTGATTATTGATGATTTGGCTGAATCCATTGAACAATTCTCACAGGAAATGCTACAGCTGTTCACTGTTTACTCTCATCATGAACACATTTCCATAACCCTAGTTCTACACAATCTCTTTCATCAGAGCAAATGTATAAGAACCCTTGTTTTGAATTGCACCATCTATATTATCTATCGAATTGTTCGTGATTCTAGCTCGCTAATAACTCTCAATAAGCAAACATATCCAGGCGCCCCCAAATTTCTGCTGTCAGCGTACACTCAGGAAACAAATAAGCCCTACGGCTACATTTTGCTAGATCTTAATCAGAGCACACCCGAGGATCTGCGTGTAGTCACAGATATTTTCGACAAAAGAATTACTGTATATCTTCCGGTGGACAGTAGAAAAAGCTATTGGTTGCCATTATGACACTGAAGAAACTACACGAACAACGGCATTTATTTTCCATTTTAGGCATTTCAAAACCTCCACTCAGGAAGGCCATACTCAAGCATGGTATTGACAATGATTTCATTAATCTAATATCTGAACTTTGTTTAAATTTAACTGAGGGCAATGTACACATGCCAGAAGGTGTTAGACAACAGACAAAGCAACATCGTTCCACTGTACGTGCCTTGGCTTGCAGAAACAAGGGAAAATTTTTTAAAAAGAAAACGTCTCCTTCAAGCGGGCGGTAGCTTTTTTACACTTTTACTGCCAATAATTGCAGGACCTGTAAACAGTTTTCTCTAGAAAATAGCTAAACCCTATAAATTGACGCAATTTGAACTAGTCCTCTCGCCCGTGGAACATTTCGAAGACAATCTAAGCAAATTTATTAATGATGAGAATATTGCCGATGACAAAAAACTAGTTTTACTTCAAGATACATTGGGACGTGTAGACAAACATAAACCCGCCGTCACCGTCATAGATCCCTCTAAACGGGAAACATCTCCTCAAGATTCTGTGCAGTCAAAGGAGAAGGAATTGAGTTCTATAGTGTCAACAATTGGAAACCAATTGTCAGTGCCCTATCGAGAACAGAGTAAAAGAGTATTATCATATCTCATGTTGGAAACTGCTGATGACCAAGTTCAAGTTGACAGCGCAGGGAAACGAATTATAATTCAGGGGAAAAGTTATAATCTATTTGATTGAATTTGTGATATGGTGACGAATCGTAATGGACTTTTATCATTTGACAATAATCTATACACCTTTCTAAATGCATCAAACTTCCCCAAAAGTCTTATTGGCAAAAAGCAAATTCTAAAGAAACTAAGAGAATATAGTCCTCCAACACCAAAAACACCACCATTTAAAAAAAGAAGATTCAATATTGGAAATTACTAGCAGCAGCAGCAGCAGCAATGATTATATAACACCTGTGCATTGAAAATACATTTGATGCTTTTCTAAAGCAATATTCCAGTGAAAAAGAAAAAAATGCGAAGAAGAAATTCAATGTTGGTGATACTGTTCGAATTAATAGAACCACCAATATTTTTGAAAAGGGGAATTATTTATGGAGCACTGAACTTTTTAAAGTATCCAAAATCATAGACATTACACCCACGACATATCGACTGCGAGACACCAAAGATGATGAGATTCTCGGCAGTTTTTATGAATATGAACTACAAAAAGTTAGAAACACTAGTGAAATCTATCAAATTGAAAAGATATTAAGGAGTCATACTCGTAGGGGCAAGAGACAGTTGCTTGTTCGCTGGCTAGGATACAACTCTGATTTTGATTCTTGGGTCAGTGCTGAAGATATTAACAATGCCCAATTATTTCTATGTGACTTTCATGTCCAATGTTTCTGTTTCTCTCTACAATGACTTGAATAGAACAAGTGATTTTTGGACGAAACTCTCTCCCACCATCAAATTCGATGATGAAAAGTATGAAGTGGTTCTTATCGACTGTATTCCCAAAAACACATACGATATCCTGAGAAAGGATCGTAAATATGAAATAAAATTTAGATCCTATGATTGGCCACCGCCACCCTCAGGTGGTCAAGAACAAATTCAAAAGATCAATTGGATGGATTATCCATATATTGAATTACCCTAAGAGGAACTCACCTGTATGAATGATTTATGTCGTTCTATTAATAAAAGAATTTCCGCTCAAAAAGGAGCTTTTCATTTCAACTATTCAAAGGACGAGGGCAAGATCTACATTAGTTCACCTATTGCCAATGAAAAGGTTATTCTCAATGATAATCTAAAGGATGTTCTTGGCTTTAAGATCAATATAATCAACGGTAAAAGTGCTGGAAACAATAATTTCATTTTTGCAGACTATCCGCCTGCCTTCTCCTCAGACACTCGTATATTTCTCCACGCTTTATTTGTGGAAACATCCCGGGTTGGCAATAGCAATGTTCCCCTCCTATTTGTTCTTGAACGAAAAACCAATCAGGAACATATTCACCACTACAATATAAAGCATCTTCAGTATATTCCCGTAAACACTTCCTATTTGGAACTCTGTCAGTTAACACTAAGAACTGAATTAGGTGATCCCTTAGCAATATCAAAAGGTTTGGCTGTGGTTACATGCCATTTTCTTCCCATCGTTCAACAAGATGTCTAATAGAAAAGTGGTATTCATTTGTCCTGATATTGACTGCTATGTTAATACTCTTGGCCCAAGAAAACAGGGCAATGGAATGGACTATTACAAAGGTCGCTCGTCAATGTCTGGCTACGGTCTTGGCAATTGGTTTGCTAAGCTGTTTCGCTCTGCAATACCTCTGGCTAGAAAATATATTGTACCGGCTGCGACATATTTTGCATCCTCTACACTATGCGATTGGAGCTCTGGCAAGGATTTTAAAAAAAGTGCTTCGGAAAATCTTAGGTCCAGTGCGCGAACCCTTGGTGAGAGATTAAAACAAAAATGGAAAAGGTTTAAAAAGGTTGAGTTACAATGCATCACTCATCAGTCTCTACTCAGGTCAGAAACGGAAGACATCACCCCTGTCAAAGAAAGAACGAAAAAGCCGACACGTACTGTAAAGAGTAGAAGAATAAGCCCCGGGAAGAGAATTGTTAAATTGAAACTAGATTTCTTTTCCTAAGATGTCCTACCTACCGCATAAGGATTCTCAACCTTCAATCACCTCCTCATTGAATCTATTCAATGCAGAAAATGTTGATGTGAGTGTCAAGCATGGATACTATGAACAATTTTATCCACAACAACCCCTCTCCGATAATATCCACTTTAAAATTTATTCCAATGAAAACTACTTTATGGACTTGTCTTCGACATTTATAGATTTACAAATGAAAGTCCGGAAATCCGATAATACATTGCCAATTCTTGCCGATGGAATATCCTATGAAAATTGCATATTACATAATTTATTTCGTCAAATCAGTGTCTACATCAATGGCACGCTGGTGAGCACAAGCAACAATCTCTCAAATTATACAAGCTATATGCAATTTATGCTGATGATACCCAAGTCATACAAGGAATTGAGAGGCACCTCCAATGGATATGAATATATTACTAATACTGATAGTACAGATGCACTTAAAAATGCTACAACTAGTGAATTACATCTAGTTGGAAAAATATATCATGAAATATTTAATATACCCCAATGGCTGCTACCCAATATTAAAGTGGATATAAAATTTACACTTGCTCCATCCAATTTCATATTGAGAAAAGAACTTGAGGCCAATCCTGATGTGACTCTCTCCCTCACCTCGGCAATACTTCACGTACGCAAACAACAAGTTATGAGTTCTGTTGCTTTGGCAGTGGAAAAACTGAGAGCCAGTGGAAATAATATTAAACTACTTGTTCCTCATACAATCACCAATCAACGTCATATTGCCGTGGGGTCACACACCTTCACCGACTCATCCTTTATCAATGGCGAAATTACGTCAAAACTCGCTTTGGCATTTGTAAAAAGCGCTAGTGCAGTAGGATCGTGGACTGGATGCCCACATAAATTTTAAATGTTTGGGCTTTCATCTCTTGTCTGCAAAGTAAACGGCATCCCACTCTACAATCTATCTTTTGATAAATCCTATAGAACATTGTATGAGTTGACCATGCAAACCCTAGATCATGATTCGCAACTATTTGAAAATGGTATAACCGAAGAAATGCTTGCTAAAACACATGGTATCATTGTATTGGATTTGTCTGGCACGCAGGATATGAGTATAGTACGTACGGGAAGTGTGCGTTTAGAATGTACTTTTATCGACCCATTAGCTGAGAGTATTGCACTAATCTCACTCAATCAATATGAAACTTATTGGAAAATCACTCCCGAAGGCAGTGTTCAACTAGACTTGGTACAATGAACACCAGTCAAATAATCAATGTATTTAATATGGATCCATACATATCCCAGTACAGATCCTATTGTCTGCCCTCAGATTTTCTTGTAAAAATTCAAAGTGGCAGCAACACCTTAATTATTGTTAATAGCAGTCCGTCGACTGTGCTGAAGGGTCATTGGCTGTGCATCTTTCAAACAATGAAGACAATTGAATTTTTTTGATCCTCTTGGCCTACCCTATACATTCTACACTCCCCACATCAGCAACTATATTGAGAGCAGTGGGAAAACTATTATTCAAAATCGGAGGAGAGTGCAGGATCTGACGACTAAAAGCTGTGGCTTCCATGCACTACCATATTTTGTGTTCCGATGGCGTGGCTATACTTACACGCAGTTTCTCAACATTTATGTAGACAATCCACGTCTGAACGACTTTCTAGTGGAAAATATCCTCTCTGACCTGTATAATATTGATTTTAGTGCCCTAAGAGCAAAGTTCTTAAAAAATGTATGTGAATTTGTTTATTAATAAAATGTATATATACAATATTGTCTCTTAAATCTTCACTTTACATTTCTTCTTCTTCGGTGTATAGGCAACTGTCGTGAATCACTAATGCTGTTAAATCATTTGGATTCACTGTATATTGATCTTGATTGGCCGCAAAGTCAGGGTCACATTTTCTACAGTATAATGGAACTTCACTCTTGTCATATCTCTTTGCATAGTCAATGATACTATTTGCATTCATATTATGAAATTCACGAGTTTCAATCTGTCTATTTGAAGCAATATCACAAACAGGGCTTTCAAATGGTGATTCACATTTGGTAACTGCCAAATACAAAATCACTTGGTTTATAGTCATAATAGGCAGTGTCGTCACAACGATGACTTAGAAACCAAATTGTCTTGTTACCCCAACAGTTGAATCGTAGACCAGATTCTTCCTCCCAGAATAATTTAAATCCACGACGATACCAATCTCGTAGAAATAAACTAAAATCACGTTTGGGATTCTTTCCAATCATACCGGGGTAAGTATTCTCCCACTGATCACATTTGTCAAATTGACAATTGGAGCACAGATGTCCTCTAGGGTGAGAGTCATAAAAATCTTCAAGACATGAATTACATCCTTTAATTTGTACTGCATAGCCTCTATGTAATTTACAAGGATTACATAATTTGCACTTTTCATTATAGTCATCAATAATTGTACAATTCTCACATTGAGTCCAACTGCCAAGATTGTACATGCATAGTGGACATGTATAGAAGTTTTTTTTTGTTTCCGATGTCAACTCTCTCACAGCTAAAACGAAACTGATCGTCCTCGTTCGATAATTCAGGGTGTAGGTAAAGTGAGAGGAGTAACTCTGTGACGTCACCTCTTTCGAATGGTGGGGGAGCCATCTACATTGAATCTATGGTAATGTTTTCAAAAGTATATCCACGATATTATTCTCCTTTGTTCCAATTAATATATCAATAAATTGAGTATAAGCATTTGAGTCACATCGACAAAACCTCATACAATAGTCCAATGGGGGAGAATCAGTTTTCATTATGTTGTCAAGTGTTCCCCGAGAGAATATCCCGCGTTGAAGGGATAACTCGAAAAAATTATCATTCAAAATCAAATGTTTTTCCATAAACACCAGATTCGATCTAATTCTCTCTTTCTCGAATTTATTCGTTTTTCAATCCTTTCACTCTGAGTGCTGACTCTCGACTAACCATGTTTCGTTAGCCTAACATTCTAACAAAAAGAAAGGGAACATTTTCGATTTCGAAACAATTTTATTGGATAATTACAACAATAATATTAGACATGTACAATTAGCGATACAGTTTATTGTCTTCGATATGCTTCACTAATGCACTTAAAGCACATTGAAGTCTATTCACATGTGCTATATCAACTTTTGCAGCGAAGCATAATTGATTCTCCATTTTAAATTTGCTCAAGGATATCACATATCTTGCATATACTTCATCCCATTCCAGACAAAGCTGTGATCCTCTCGTGATTTCCACTGCAATGTTTGGTGCTCTTGTATTATTGCTACCAACTCCACTATCAACTTCTAATAGGGTAAACATTCCACTCATCATCAGCGCAAATATATCCAAATGAGTAAAGTCAAACTGTTCTCGTTCCTTTGAATTCTATTCACACACTAATAAAAACTATAGCAAAAATCCTTTCCTTATATTCTCTGCAATCCTCTCCCGCTAATATTTCCGACTCCCTGATTGGCTTAGAGGGAGACACGTGATCCTGTTTCCTGTTAACGGATCAATACATTCCCTCACCGATTATGTAATTAATTTCTCGGAAATTTAGTTTCCCCTCTTTTATGTAAATCAGTTTCTCGGAAATCCTCTCCCCTTCATTTATGAAGGGGAGGAAATTTATTTTCCTAAGATGTCCTACCTACCGCATAAGGATTCTCAACCTTCAATCACCTCCTCATTGAATCTATTCAATGCAGAAAATGTTGATGTGAGTGTCAAGCATGGAAACTATGAACAATTTTATCCACAACAACCCCTCTCCGATAATATCCACTTTAAAATTTATTCCAATGAAGACTACTTTATGGATATGTCTTCGACATTTATAGATTTACAAATGAAAGTCCGAATATCCGATAATACATTGCCAATTCTTGCCGATGGAATATCCTATGAAAATTGTATATTACATAATTTATTTCGTCAAATCAGTGTCTACATCAATGGCACGCTGGTGAGCACAAGCAACAATCTCTCAAATTATACAAGCTATATGCAATTCATGCTGATGACACCCAAATCATACAAGGAATTGAGAGGCACCTCCAATGGATATGAATATATTACTAATACTGATAGTACAGATGCACTTGAAAATGCTAAAACTAGTGAATTACATCTAGTTGGAAAAATATATCATGAAATATTTAATATACCCCAATGGCTCCTACCCAATATTAAAGTGGATATAAAATTGACACTTGCTCCATCCAATTTCATATTGAGAAAAGAACTTGATGCCAATCCGGATGTGACTCTCTCCCTCACCTCGGCAATACTTCATGTACGCAAACAACAAGTTATGAGTTCTGTTGCTTTGGCAGTGGAAAAACTGAGAGCCAGTGGAAATAATATTAAACTACTTGTTCCTCATACAATAACCAATCAACGTCATATTGCCGTGGGGTCACGCACCTTCACCGACTCATCCTTTAACAATGGCGAAATTCCGTCAAAACTCGGTTTGGCATTTGTAAAAAGCGCTAGTGCAATACGATCGTGGACTGGACGCCCACATAAATTTGAAATGTTTGGGCTTTCATCTCTTGTCTGCAAAGTAAACGGCATCCCACTCTACAATCAATCTTTTGATAAATCCTATAGAACATTGTATGAGTTGGCCATGCAAACCCTAGATCATGATTCGCAACTATTTGAAAATCATATAACCGAAGAAATGTTTGCTAAAACACATGGTATCATTGTATTGGATTTGTCTGGCACGCAGGATATGAGTATAGTACGTACGGGAAGTGTGCGTTTAGAATGTACTTTTGCCGACCCATTAGCTGAGAGTATTGCACTAATCTCACTCAATCAATATGAAACTTATTGGGAAATCACTCCCGAAGGCAGTGTTCTACTAGACTTGGCACCATGAACACCAGTCAAATAATCAATGTATTTAATATGGATCCATACATGTCCCAGTACAGATCATATTGTCTGCCCTCGGATTTTCTTGTAAAAATTCAAAGTGACAACAACACCTTAATTATTGTTAATAGCAGTCCGTCGACTGTGCTGACGGGTCATTGGCTGTGCATCTTTCAAACAATGAAGACGATTGAATTTTTTGATCCTCTTGGCCTACCCTATACATTCTACACTCCCCACATCAGCAACTATATTGAGAGCAGTGGGAAAACTATTATTCAAAATTGGAGGAGAGTGCAGGATCTGATGACTAAAAGCTGTGGCTTCCATGCACTACCATATTTTGTGTTCCGATGGCGTGGCTATACTTACACGCAGTTTCTCAACATTTATGTAGACAATCCACGTCTGAACGACTTTCTAGTGGAAAATATCCTCTCTGACCTGTATAATATTGATTTTAGTGCCCTAAGAGTAAAGTTCTTAAAAAATGTATGTGAATTTGTTTATTAACAAAATGTATATATACAACAATGTCTCTTAAATCTTCACTTTACATTTCTTCTTCTTCGGTGTATAGGCAACTGTCGTGAACCACTAATGCTGGTAAATCATTTGGATTCACTGCATATTGATCTTGATTGGCTGCAAAGTCAGGGTCACATTTTCTACAGTATAATGTAACTTCACTCTTGTCATATCTCTTTGTATAGTCAATGATACTATTTGCATTCATATTATGAAATTCACGGGTTTCAATCTGTCTATTTGAAGCAATATCACATACAGTGCTTTCAAATGGTGAATCACATTCGGTAACTGCCAAATACAATATCACTTGGTTTATAGTCATAATAGGCAGTGTCGTCACAACGATGACTTAGAAACCAAATTGTCTTGTTACCCCAACAATTGAATCGTAGACCAGATTCTTCCTCCCAGAATAATTTAAATCCACGACGATACCAATCTCGTAGAAATAAACTAAAATCACGTTTGGGATTCTTTCCAATCATACCGGGGTACGTATTCTCCCACTGATCACATTTGTCAAAGTGACAATTGGAGCACAGATGTCCTCTAGGGTGAGAGTCACAAAAATCATCAAGACATGAATTACATCCTTTAATTTGTACTGCATAGCCTCTATGTAATTTACAAGGATTACATAATTTGCACTTTTCATTATAGTCATCAATAATTGTGCAATTCTCTCATTGAGTCCAACTGCCAAGAGTGTACATGCATAGTGGACATGTGTAGAACATTTTTTTTGTTTCCGATGTCAACTCTCTCACAGCTAAAACGAAACTGATCATCCTCGTTCGATAAATTCAGGTGTAGGTAAGGTGAGAGGAGTAACTCTGTGACGTCACCTTTTTCGAATGGTGGGGGAGCAATCTACATTGAATCTATGGCAATGTTTTCAAAAGTATATCCACGATATTATTCTGCTTTGTTCCAATTAATATATCAATAAATTGAGTATAAGCATTTGAGTCACATCGGAAAAGTTTCATACAATAGTCCAATGGGGGAGAATCAGTTTTCATTATATTGTCAAGTGTTTCCCGAGAGAATATCCTGCGTTGAAGGGATGACTGGAGAAAATTATCATTCAAAATCAAATGTTTTTCCATAAACACCAGATTTGATCTAATTCTCTCTTTCTCGAATTTAATCATTTTTCAATCCTTTCACTCTGACTGCTGACTCTAGACTAACCATGTTTCATTAGCCTAACATTCTAACAAAAAGAAAGGGAACATTTTCGATTTCGAAACAATTTTTTTGGATAATTACAACAATAATATTAGACATGTACAATTAGCGATACAGTTTATTGTCTTCGATATGCTTCACTAATGCACTTAAAGCACATTGAGGTCTATCCACATGTGCTATATCAACTTTTGCAGCGAAGCATAATTGATCCTCCATTTTAAATTTGCTCAAGGATATCACATATCTTGCATATACTTCATCCCATTCCAGACAAAGCCGTGATCCTCTCGTGATTTCCACCGCAATGTTTGGTGCTCTTGTATTATTGCTACCAACTCCACTATCAACCTCTAATAGGGTAAAAATTCCACTCATCATCAGCACATATATATCCAAATGAGTAAAGTCAAACTGTTCTCGCTCCTTTGAATTCTATTCACACACTAATAAAAACTATAGCAAAAATCCTTTCCTTATATTCTCTGCAATCCTCTCCCGCTAATATTTCCGACTCCCTGATTGGCTTAGAGGGAGACACGTGATCCTGTTTCCCGTTAACGGATCAATACATTCCCTCACCCATTATGTAATCAATTTCTCGGAAATTTAGTTCCCCCTCTTTTATGTAAATCAATTTCTCGGAAATCCTCTCCCCTTCATTTATGAAGGGAGGGATCAAGTTCTCAGAAATCCACTTCCCCTTCGATTACGCAATCAATTTCTCGGAAATCCACTTCCCCCTCTTGTTCTAGATCAATACATCTCTTCCCCGTAGTACGCATGTGCAAACTTCGCCCCAGTGTCATTACACCTAGACGAACAACAAAAATCAATTGACCTTGACCCCATTAGACTCTATCGATAATCCTTGAATAAATTATAACCTGTCGGTGTTAGAGTCAATTGTAGATGGCAGCACATGTGTTCGTTTCATATATATTATGCCCTTCCTACTTTAGCAATCGAAATGTTAATATTATTTGATTTATTAAAGTTATAAAAGTAAAAATATTTATATTTTTTCATTAAAGTGTAAATTTTGTTCTGGCCTTAGAAGGCATAGGGGTTTGAGCCCCAACTTATGCTAATTTCTGCTCGTTTTGAGTTTGACTCGGTTAATTATTGTAATATTTGTTCGTTTTGGGTTTCATTTATTTATCGATGCTGATTTGTGGCAGTTTCACGCTTGGTAGATTATTTGATTTTATTTTTGCTCATTTTTTGTTTAATGGAGTTCTTTACTTTTCTTTGAAAAACTTATTTTGTGGGAAAAGTTTTTTTTAATTAATCTTATATAAGAATCCATTGTATTGGGTTGCTATTTGTATGTTGCAGATACTTTTACAACAATTTTTAATCCTCACACAAACAGGATCTTTTAATTTAATTTTATAGCTTCGAAAGTTTGACCTATAAAATAAAACTTAATATTATTCCCAAAAGATTCTATCTATTCTCTTTGACAACCTGGATACACTTACACTCTTTTTATTCATTAACTAAAAAAACAAGTTTTTGTAACTGAAAGTAAGGAGCGACATAAAAACTTAAAACGAACAGAAATTATTCCGTATATGAAAGGGCCTGTCCTCTCCTCAACGCCTCGCTCTTTACGCTAAGGTTTTTTATTGTTTACAAAATAAAGTTTTGAGACAGAATCAAACTTTAGCGTAAATAGCAAGGCGTTGAGGAGGCGACAGCCCCTTTCATATAAGGAATAATTTCTGTTCGTTTTAAGTTTTAATGTCGCTCCTTAGTTCAGTCAAAAAAACTTGTTTTTTTAGTTAATTTCTGAACGTTTTTCAACTAATGTAGCTTTGATTCTGGCTCATCATACATGAATAATTAAAACGAAATTCGCATATTAATTTTTCTTTTTTTAGCTAATTGGCTTTCTCGAAATTTTGTTCTGACGTAACTTACGAAAAAACTTACGTAACGAATTTCTATATTCGTATGTTTTTATTACGCATATTAGGGAGTTCGCTCCCTAGTCAATACCTCGCTCTTTACGCTAGAGCTCGAATTTTGTTCGAATCACAAACCCCTGAATCACAAAGGCCGGTTAATTAGAATAGATAGCTTTTTTTAAACTACTAAAAAACTATAGCGTAAAGAGCGAGATATTGACTAGGGGGCGAACCCTCTCATATATGTAATAATTTCTGTTCGTTTTAAGTTTTGAAGTTGCCCCTTATTTTCAGTTGAAAAAAATTGTTTTTTTTTATTTAATTTCTGGTCGTTTTTTAATTAATGCTGGGAAATCTGGCGCCCCCTTCATGGAAATGTTCCTTCCCCCAGGGAAATATCCTCCATGGAAAGATCCTCCCCTGTAACCCCTACTCTGACCCCGACCCTCCACTAGAAAAAATTCCTCCTGAAAACACCAGTATACTTCCCAATAACGAATACTATATGTAAACAATGGGGAAAGTTTATAACTTGCAGCCCTTCCCCGGGAACTGTGTGGGACTAAGTCAACCTCAAAGACATATTAATTAGGTTTTCGACTATGCTAAGCAAAATGGCTATCTCAAAATTTTGATTGGGTGACTTCGAGAAAAATGAGCGTGGGAGAGGGCCAAGTTACCCTCCAGTTTTTTTTGGTTACTTAAAAAGGGCACTAGAACTTTTAAGTTCAGTTCGAATGAGTCCTCTCACGATATTATAGGACTACTGGATCGATGAAAAAAAAAAAAAAAAAAAAAAAAAAAAAAAAAAAAAAAAAAAAAAAAAAAAAAAAAAAAAAAAAAACACGCTTCGTGATCTTTCTTCTGGCAAAAAATACAAAATTCCACATTTTTGCAGATAGGAGATTAAAACCTCTATATTAGGGTTCTCTGATACGCTGAATCTGATGGTGTGATTTTCATTAGATTTCTATGACTTTTAGGGGTTGTTTCTCCCTTTTTCGAAAATAAGGCAAATTTTCTCAGGCGCGTACCTTTTGATGGGTAATACTAGATTTGATAAAAATTATATATTTGAAATCAGCATAAAAATTAAATTCTTCTATGTATCTATTGGTATCGAAATTCCGTTTTTAGAGTTTCGGTTACTATTGAGCCGGGTCGCTCCTTACTTACGGTTCGTTACCACGAACTGTTTGATTTAAATTGTAAGAGCAGAAGTAGCACCGCCAAAAATTACAACTTAATATTCCCAGTCGTTCTTGATATACTGCTGAGGTGTCTTACTGGCAACCATTTAACACAATGCCTTTTGATTTATTTTAGAGTAACATTTAGTTTTAAAGTATAATGGAGCCATAACATTATTGTCTGGGGTTGATATGCCTAATATCCCTAAAGACACAGTTGCTGGACCGTTCTACTATACTGAACAAAATGTCTGTCTCAAAATTTTGAATGGATGTGTTTGGAAAATGAATGGGCTTGAGAGATGGGCTGCTTTCCCTCCAACATCTTGTTACTCCTAAAAAGGCACCAGACACACCTGCTGTAGTTGGAGTACAAGGGGGAGGACTTCCCCCAACATATATCTAGTAAAAACATTTTAAACAAGTGAAAGCAAAGTGAAACCATTTTAAATGTAAAAACAAAGTGAAAATATTTTAAATGTATTTTTTCAGTAAAGTGCAAATTATTTTCTGGTCTTGAGAAGGCATGGGGGCTGCCAGCCCTACTCATGTTACTTTGTGCTCGTTTTGAGTTTGATTCGGTTATTTTTCGCATGATTTAAATAAACAAAATACGTTTAAAATGTTTTAACTTTTTTAACTTTAATAAATTAAAAATTATTAAAACTTTAAGGAATATATATCAGTGTATGTATACTAAACTAACAATCCGCACCAACTTTTATTTTTCAGTAAAATGCAGATTATGTTCTGGTCTTGAGAAGGTATGGGGGTTATCAAAGACATAATTTCCTGACCTTTCAACTACACTGAACAAAAAGGCTATCTCAAAATTTTGATTAGATGTTTTTGGGGAATTGACTGGGTGTGGGAGGGGGGCTTAGTGCAATCCAATCATTTTTTACTAATAAAAAGGGCACTAGCCCTTTCAATTTCCAATCTAATTAGCCTTTTTTGAAGTTTCTACGACAACAAAGGGCCATCTCAAAATTTCTGTCATCTGCATTACGGGAAAATCTGAGGTTTGTGAAGTGGGGGTTATCCACCCTCTGATCACCCTGAATCTTAAAATGGACTCTAGAACTTCTTATTGCCAATCCAACGAGCCCCCTCCGAAGTTTATACGATCACCCTTTCTATATATACCTTATATGCCCCCAGGACATAACATACCTTTCCCTGAAGGCTGTGGTGGGGGTGGGGGTTGTTGTCATCCTCAAAGACATAAAAATGGTTATCTCAAAATTTTGATTGGATTTGTTTGGGGAAAGGGTGGGCGAGGAAGGTGGGGTTATTTGTCCTCCAATCACTTTCGACTATTAAAAAAGAAACTTGCCCTTTCAATTTCCAATCCAATGAGCTGTTTTCGAAGTTTCTTGCGACAACAAATGGCCATCTCAAAATTTCTATCAGATGCTTTCCAGGATAATACAAGATGTGGGGGAGGAGTATATACCCTCCGAACACTTTCAGACTTAAAGAGGGCACTAGAGCTTCTGATTACGAATGCAATGACCCCCCTCTGAAGTTTATACGATCACCCTTTCTATATATACTTTATATGCCCCAAGGGCATAACTTACAGCTCTTGCCCTTAGGGCTTTGGGGAGGGTTGCCACCCTCATAGACATAATTTTTGGACCTTTCAATTAAGTTGAACAAAATGGCTATCTTAAAACTTTTATTGGGTGTGTTTGGGAAATGGTGTGCGTGGAAGGGGGGTTAGTTGCCCTTTAATCACTTTAGACTATCGAAATGGGCACTGGCCCTTTCATTTTCAATCGAATGAGCTGTTTTCGAAGTTTCTACGACAACAAATGGCCATCTTGAAATTGAAATTACATGCATTTCGGGAAAATACGAGGTTTGGGAGGGAGGGTATCCACCCTCCGATCACTCTGAATCTAAAAAAGAGTACTGGAACTTCTGATTATCAATCCATTGTGCCCCCTTCAAAGGTTATACGATCCTCCTTTCTGTATATACCTCACATAACCCCAGGGCATAACTTACGACCCTTGCCCTGAGGGCTGTGGGGGGTGTGTCATCCTCATAGACATAATTTCTAGACTTTTCAATTACATAGATCAAAATGGCTATCTCAAAGTTTTGTTTGGACGTGTTTTGGGGAATGGTGGGGGTGGGAGGGGGGTTAGTTGCCCTCCAATCACTTTTGACTATTAAAAAGAGTACTAGTCTTCTCAATTCTTGATCGAATGAGCTCATTTTGAGGTTTCTACGACCAGTCCTTCGATACGAAGTGCCTGGTCTAAACAAAAAAAAAAAAAAAATACATTTTCCCTACAGCGTTCTTTACTTAGGCAACGCTATTACGGTGCCTGTGATACTGACCTTAGTCCCGTTTGTTTTCTTCATCTTGAGATTTCTGTTTTCTCTTTGTTTTTGTCATGGCTAGCCAGTTCAGCCTTATATCTTACATACCTTAATACCATTAGCCTCACTAGTTACAGTATTGAACAAACCTCACTGGTTTTGAACAAACCAATCCAACTCAACATACCCTGACAGTATCAACTTTCAATCTAAGCCGTTCTTGAGATATTGCTGGTACAACTTTTTACGTGCTTATAACGCTTTTTGATTTAGTTCATTATCCCCCTTACCACTCCCTGAAAGCTTCAGCTTAATACCTTTAGCTTTAGTATTAGCAATAGTTGTACCAGTGTCAATTGCATTAGTAGCAGTGTGCACATAGCACCTTTGTATTTTCAACATCCCCTGCAACACCCACTGAAGGTTTTAACTTCATACCACAGACACCTACTAGGGTATTAGTGATACGCCATTTTGGCAACCTGTATACGCATAGTGTGTTTTTGATTCAGTTCAAAACTGTCTCAATGTTCCCTGAAATTTTTGCCTTAACACCCTTAAATTTAGTAGTAGCAGTAGTAGTAGCAATAGTAATAGCAGTAGCAGTAGTAGTAGTAGTAGAAGTATTAGTAGTAGTAGCGTGCAAATATTGCCTTTTGGTTAGTTCAAAATCCCCCACAAATAGCCCTCTTAATGTTCATACTTGAAGTCCTCTTTAAGTCTTTAGTTCATATTCCAAGCCATTCCTAAAATAGTCCCAAATCACCTTCATACCCTAAGCCTTAACTGTAGTAGTAGTCATAGTAGTAGTAGTAGAAGCACTAGTAGTAGTAATAGTAATAGTAGGATTGGTAGTAGTACTAACAGTAGCACCTCTTGCTAGTAGCAGCAGTAGTCTGCATATATTGCCTTTTGGCACTTAGTAGAGAGGCCTCAGGAGGTCGTGTCAGTACATAATTTATGCATGTTTTTTATGGTTTTTGTCAGTGAGAATTTGAAAAACAGGAATTTTGTCACATTTATGGATGGTTTTATGGATTTTCTCAGTGAGAATGAAAAAACAAGAATTTTGTTACATTTATGTCTGTTTTCATGGATGGTTATGTGTGTTGATTATTTGATGTTTTGTGGTCTTTGTCAGTGAGAATGGAAAAACAGGAACTTTGTCACTCCCTTCTTGTTGTTGTTCAATGCAGATGTTATGAGTTTCCGGGAGATCGCGTGTTTCCAATATTTGTTGTTCAAGCCAGATGTTATGAGTTTCCGGGAAACAGTATTTGTTATTGTTGTTCAAGCCAAATGTTATGAGTTTCCATGGTAACAGTTAGATCCCCCACTCTCAGCCAATCAGAGGACTTTGTTTACATAACAATTTGACCTTGAGATTTCGGATATAACGGGCATGCAATGTGATTCAATTATCAGAAAGTATTGTGACACAATGGATAGAACAATTGACATAATTGATGAGCTTGAGGCCTTGGCAGCCGCAATTAGCAATGTAAGTGCATTTTTATTTTCAAAGGAATTTTCCTTGGACACCCTCCAGTATATTCAGCTAAAACGTAAATATATTCCTATACCCTCAAACCCCCCCCCTCCACAAACCATACTCAATGCAAAACGTAAATATATTCCTTTACCCTCAAACCCCCCCCCCCTCCACAAACCATACTCAATGCAAAACGTAAATATATTCCTTTACCCTCAACCCCCCCCCCCAAAGCATACTCAATGCAAAACGTGAATATATTCCTTTACCCTCAAAACCTATCCCCCCCCCTCCCCCATTGTCTTACAACCCCAAATTCTCGCAAAAAGAAATACCTTTTCGACAAATTCCACCATTTATTTTCGTTGGACACCCTCCAGTATAATCAACTAAAACGTGAATATATTCCTTTACCCTCAAAACCTAACCCCCCCCCCCCCCATTGTCTTACAACCCCAAATTCTCGCAAAAAGAAAAACCATTTCGATAAATTCCTTCCCTCTATATTTCCAGCTAAATCCCCCCCCCCCCCAACAAACCATACTCAATGCAAAACTTAAATATATTCTTTTACCGTCAAATACCTTTTCGATAGAAATAATTTTTCGGTAAATTTGGCCTTTCTGTAAGCCTCATCAACTTCTGCCTATCTCTTAGCTATTAAGCCGCTATGTTTTGACTATACATTTCCGTGCAAGCATATAATTACTTTATCACCCCTTTCCGGTGTGCTCACGGTATCGATCTAGCCAAAGGGTTGTTTTGGTTGTCAAATTAAAACGATTTTAAGCAAAATTAGATTGTGGATTCGTAGCCTGTATGGAAGTAGAGAAACAGATTATTTTCAAATTAAGTCTAACAATATATTTAGAACATTATGTGAAGGGGGAGGGCAATACCTTCAATTCTACCGCCATCAGTGTAAAATGAAAACAAACAGTGCAGGGCTAGAAAAGTCTTTGGGAGTTGCATGAAGCTAATATTATGTATAAATTGAATAGCATTTTAACCTATGTTTGCAAAATATAGGCCTACAGGTCGATGGGTTAACGATCTAATTTAAAGCCTATAGACCGGAAAATTTAATATTTTTCTAAATGGTAAAAATAGAAACAATGATTCCTATCCTATGGCTATAGACTACTGATTGTCTAATAAAAACGTTTGATTTCTAAGCCTAATATATTTCTCGCGAAATTTTTACTTTTGCTTTACTGAAAAGAGATAAAATGCTTTGTCTAAACAAAATTATGGTTAAAAATTTTCATTCTTTAAAATAAAGGGGGAAATTATTTGATACTAATTTTTTTCTCTTCTTTAAGGCAAATCATGAAAAATTTGCGGTCCCTACATCGAAGAGAGCTACAGGTAGCGCAAATAGCGAAGAATGCTCGTCACCGCCACCCACCAAGAGAGCAAGGGCTAATAATGCGCCCCCTGTGAAGGCTACTGTCGTACAGTATGGTCGCTGGCCAAAATCCCCCAGCTCCACACTGCCTGCCCAAGTGCAGCCGTCTGTACCAGCCCCTCTTAATCAAGCCTCAATGCTGCATCGTCAAGTTGCAGCCTCGGCTGCACAGTCATATGATATCGCTAGCCCGGCGGCTGCACAGTCATATGATATTGCTGGCCCGGCTGCGAAAGAAATTAACGTCACCAGTCGCTCCGCCCTCCAGCATGCACTACCTGGTCCTCTAATAGCTGCCCCGGCTGCAAAGCCATATGATATTGCTGGCCCAGCTGCACAAAATCATGAGGTTACCATCCAACATGCACTACCTGGTCCTTCGGGCACCCAAGCCCAGACGGATTATGCAAATGTAAGCATTTTTCTCCTACCTATCTATTTCTTCCAATGTTTTAGTCCTTTTCAATCCCAATATAAACTTATCTCTACGAGATATTAACCCCTATTACATATCTAAATGTATTTTTTTTGCAAAGAAACCACTCTTTTCTCTGTTGCTATCGCTTCACATATAGTTTAGATAACATTGAAACTCAAAATGCTATTCCGTTCATAATTGAATATTATCTTGCTTTAATCTTTGACATAAGCTCCCCACACAAGCATATAAATAGATCTCTTTCATCCCCTTCTCCTGTTCTATCATTAGCAAGGGTTAGGCCACCAAGTCTAGGCTTTTAACATAATTCTGTTGTATTAGCTGTGAATTGTCTGCAAATTAGGAAGTTGGAATTCTATGTAAGAGCGAAACAAGTTATACCGCCAAAAATAATAAATGCTGAAAAGTGGGGAGCCTAGTTGCCCTCGAATCTTTATGGTCACTTAAAAAGCGCACTAGAACTTTAAATTTCCATTTACATAGTTTTAAGATAGATTATTCCATTTGTCACATATTGGCGTCCTAATTTACACTGAATATTTCTATTTTAGTGAGGGGGAATTCAAGCTAACGGTTCCAGCCTGGAATACTCGCGCGAGAATTAGAGAAAAATTTTGATAGGGCATTATGCAAAGGAGGGTTGGGAAGCGCTGCGGGAGGCGCTGCGCGAAGCACCGCGGGCCCGAGAAGCGCCGCAGGGGTGCGCCGCAGGATGTGCTGCAGGGATGCCCCCCGCAGGGGGGTGCACCGCGAAAAAAAAAAAAAAAAAAAAAAAAAAAAAAAAAAAACTTCTATGTCATATCTTAGATTGTCGTTAAGCTATTTTTCATTTATAGGTTGGTGCATTGGTCCCATATTCGCCGTCCAGTGAAGAAGGGGAAGAAGAGGCAGTGGACTTTCAAGACAAAGAAACATGGGACGATATCATTGAAGTACCAGCTAATATTGATAAGTTTTTAGATGATTTTTTTAATGTAGAAGCTAGTACAGTTGAACTGGTAGACTTGAGCCCGAACACTTTGCAACTTTTAGATGATTTCACTGGGAACCCTCCTCTATCCCCCACTGATTACCTACTTCCACTTCAAACAACTGAAGTGGAACATAGCCCGAATATTGTTGAACAACTTGGGGGAGGGGGTACATCTTTCCCTGAATTTCAGCTATCGAATACAATATTGAATAATATAGTTGTTTTCACTGCCACGTTTGGGGATCCATTTAATTCGCTTATGGGGGAAATTTTGTTTTTGATCCTGTAGAGATTGTGCATGCCTATGTAGATAAAATTCGTGCACTACTGGAGAACCAAATTCAATTGTTGGGGGGTAGGGATTCAATTAAGGTTTCAATTGTTTTAAAGGTTTTTTATTTGAATGAGGGGAAAAGCGAGGTTTACTATCATTTTATACATTCCGAGATGCGCATAATTTATCCAAATTTAGAAAATTTTGAGGGAGTTTTTTGTGAGTGGGTAGGACAAATTATAGCGCATCTCGAGAACTATAACGAAAATGGGAGTGGCTCAGTAGTTTTATTTATTGAAAATTTAAGCGTTAATATATGTAAATTTAAGAAAGATCTTATTTTAAGAGGGGGGAGTGGACCAAGAGCAATTGAATTAAATTATAATCCAGATCTAGAGGGTTGTAAAGGTGTCCAGATAAAATGGAATAAACAGAGATAAGAAAGGACAATAGATTTATTGAACTTACATGCTTAGTTGTACAGCAACGGGTCACTTCAAAGACAAATAAATGGTGACCGAGATTATTTGCGGTACTAATCGCTTCAAATCTGGATAGAGATTCAAATTAAAAAGGCACATTTGCCCCACTCCCAAACGCAGTTCTTTCGTCCTGCGCTCTAGGGACTGCCTGCCATTGGCTCAAGCGACCCAAGGACGCAAATCTTCGTCCAATAATCTCTTTAAGATTTTTCAGATGATTCAGGAGTTCACACAGTTTTTTTGCCATTTAAACTTCCTTAGAAATATCGTGCTTAGCATTTTGTTTTTGCTACTAATTATCTTAGCGAAATTCGAACGACTAGCGCCGTTGTCTGACTGAAGCTAGAAATGCAATTTCTCTTTTTGCTGATTATGAATTTAGACTCCTGGAAGCGGTATTTGAACTCAATTAGGGAACGTTTAATTTCTGCCCGAATCATCTTTAGAAGGAAAGAATCTTATATTTTAAATATATGGTATTCTACTGCTGGTGCACATCACCCTTCCCATCAAATAATGACGTCCCGTCATTAGTAACTGCTCATTAGGAGTGCTTAAAATTTTTCAATTATTTTTCTTATTTTATTCTACATCCCTATCTAAAATTCATCTACCGGACTAAGATTATTTTTGGTTCTAGGTTAGCTACTATACTAAAGATTTTTTTTTTTCCTATATCTAACACTGATTACTTTTACTTTTCCAATAAGGTTGGGACTATTCTACTTTTACATTAGTTCTCTTTTTTTTTTGATTTTGCTGTCTATATGACGTACTACATACTATCTACACAACGTTAAATGAATAACATAATAATATTACACCTAATTCTACTTGTGGTACATACATAAATGATTTATAACGTACAATATTTGGTTCAACATATTCACAGATGACATTAAAACACTTTCACTATTTAGATTTTTGCATTGTCAAAGCTGTTAGGAAGTAACACATGTAGCTTCACATCTATTCATCACCTTTCGTGTCCTTAGTGTACTACACCCTTCTGTTGTAAATTACTGTCCTTCACTCCTTTTGTTGTGGCAAAAATTTCGAAGCACGTACGTTATGGTTTCTTCATGGAACAGTTCGAGTCTAGTTGTCTTTACACGGTATGTTTTCCCTAATAGTCAACTGGGAAATGACCGTTAAATATCGTTCTAATAGTCAACTGGGAAATGATTCTTCCCACTACAGATGTTGGTGTTTTTCTTCTTAGCATATCATTTTTAGGATTTTTGAGGCACATAGAGAATGTATTCTCCAGTAAAATTGTTCGTTTGTGCCTTTTGAAACGGGTTGCCGTCATATTATAGTGACTCTCTTAATATATTGTCTTTAAATTCAACTTCGAACCTCTTCAGCTATCATCTAACTTCAAATATCGTTAAATATCGTTTATCTTGTACTGCTCGATGGTGTTCTCAGAGTTAAACTTCAAATTTTCTTTAATTTTGTCTTCAAATATCCTCAAATGTCTTTAAGTGTCATTTAACTTCAAATATCGTCTATCGTGTGCTGATTGATGGAGTTCTCAGAATTAAACTTCAAATTGTCTTTAATTTCATCTTCAAATATCTTCAAATGTCTTTAAGTATCATTTAACTTTAAATATCGTTTATCGTGTGCTGATTGATGGAGTTCTCAGAATTAAACTTCAAATTGTCTTTAATTTCATCTTCAAATATCTTCAAATGTCTTTAAGTATCATTTAACTTTAAATATTGTTTAATATCGTTTAGCTTCAAGTATCATCACTATACTGTCAAATTATTATGGGGTCCATAGTGAGTATCAACAGCGATATCTACGTATTTATATCTTGTCCTAGCCGATGGGTTTCTCAGCGTTTATGCGATTATATAGTTCGTTAAAGCACTTGATACTGAGGTTCAAATATAGTGTTACCTGATACATAATATGGTTCATAGTCGAAGAAACGACGATCGAAGGTAACTGTTGTTTTCGTAGACGAAGCTGGGATGAAGTTGCCTGGAGTCATGGTGAGTACTCTTCGTTGGTTGAGATATGATGAAAATAGATGTTACTGGGTCGTATCTGTACTGGGCAGCTTATTGTAATACTCGATGACCAAAGTGTCCATTTACCTTCCTGTAATAAAAACAACGCGGCAGAATCACATGTTCTTTTAAGTAAATACACATACAATAATTCACGCATTAATTGGGTTATAATTTCTTAGCTATGAGACAGAATTAAATAAATACACTAATATTGGTACTCACATTGAAAATCTAAAACAGAGATTTCTTCAAATTTGTTTTGATAACGAAAATATCGATATTAAATAAACATAATTTACCCTACATTAGTAAGTTTGAGGTCTGTTTTTACAATATTTTTTCATGCCTGCATTGCTCACGCAAGTCCGTGCTGTATAAGAAACGCATGTTGCAGCGTCATAACCACACGGTTTTACGCAAACGATACTACAATGAGGGAACAAGACATAACAAGGACTAGTGGAGACCTCTATACCCACTAGTTTTCTGATGTCTTCCCTATTTCTTGGCTTAGACGTTCTCATGGGGCTCCGGGTTTAACGGCTGAAATGCCGAGGTTCTTAGTCTCAGGATTTTTCCGTAATTGCAAGTCAACATTGGTGCCTCGTATTCGCCCTTCGAATAAGGTCATTAGATGCAGGATTTCCAAGCTTGCCCGCGTAGATTCCAGTTGATGCTTGGCAAAGAATATAAGCATAATGAAGAACTGACATCAATATCTTTTTAGAAGGCTATTGTTTGAGCAAATCCTTCAGCACTAAATAAATAAATATTATATTAAAGTCTTATTAGAATCCGTTAAGCGAGAAACACCTTCACATTAATAGGGAATTCCTTGTGGGTTTTACTTAGTCGCCATTGGACATACACAGGGTTCCAATCCACATATCTTAACTGATTAAATGGTTTTAAAATTTTACATATTATTATTGAGATATAATTTCACATCCGCCGTGAAATTCTACATATAAACGTACCATAGGTTGTTTGGTTATAGTTACCAATAGTTGGCTATTGGTACATATATTACTCGAGTAAGAAACATTATATTTCTCGAGTAAAAAACACATGAATAAGCAAACTTGCGGCGCATAATTACACTGGTAGGCCTAAAATAATTATAATCTGCACTAAGATAAAATATTTCATATAATTAGACGCTTCTGTACTGATAATTTCTTGTTTTTTTTTTTTTGATAATATCCATCTTGGTTAGGACATGGGTCGATTTTTCATAGAAAATCTGAGGGGACCTGAGTCAGTATAGGTAAGATATAACGTGACTGACTTGCGAAAATATTTCACAAAGATTAGAGCACAATATATGTCATAGATAAACCAATGAAATTAAAGGACATTTTTGTCACAGAACTATAGAACAGTGATCTCTCTGTTATTGTATATGTCATAGATATAAACTAGTGGAATTAAATTTTTCGCCAAGGAGCTAAAGACATTAATGTCTCTGTTTCTCTTTGGAAGTAATGTTTAACACAGAACCGTAGGACAGCATACGTCATTGATATAATATAATGAAATTAAAAAGCTTTTCTTTTTTTTTCTTTTTTTTTTCGCCTCGGAGCTATAAGAAAGTAAACTCTCTGTTTCTCTTTCAAAGCATTCAGATCCAAAAACGAAAACCTAGCTCACTGAAGTTTCTATTCAACCTTTAAGTATTGCTTTGACTGGCCCTGATTGGCATAAGAATACTAATTTCTTACACTTGAAGGACTGAGAATATTCCTTCCTACGATCGTTTACACAAAAAAAATTACAAAAAACAATCATGGGCCTTGAGTTCCTCCCCAGGCTTCCCACAAGACGTGGTCCAACACCACTTGTCGTTCTCAGTCGACCACGAGCTTCCTACCTTTGGTTATTTTCTGTTTCAACCTTTCTATTATCCTTTGAAAGGGCATAGAAATAACACTAACAAAAATAAGACATCTAAACTTAATCAAATCCTTAGTAACATAGACTAATTTAGTCTAAGCTGCGCAAAGTATAGCAATGAAGGATGCTTGTTGTAACAAAACATTGAACGTAGATTTAGTTAAACTGAAGTACTAAGGTATGTCTTATGTCTAGCTACAAAAATAAAACCTACATATGCTCATCCTCTCTCGCTCTTAAATAAATAGAACAACATAAAAAAAAATTGACATTTTCAAATAAGCAGTTTTTAAGAACAATAGACAGACTTTTGACGACCTTTCTTAATTGTGTTGAATGGTATCTGTTTATAAGAAAAGCATTAAGTTAAGTCTGATATTTGCCATCATTACAAATAACCCATAAAATTAATAAGCACAAATAACGCGGATATTTATCCACTAGGGGACCTAACGTGTGCGAGGGGAGTCGACCCCAGCAATACAAATGACACTCGACCAAAAAAAATATATTCATATATTTTTAATTATTCTTTGTAAACAAGCATGTACACTGGCTTGTTTTACATCTACATGGCTCTAAAGCAGCCATGGTTTGAAATTCAAATTTTCCTGTTCACTCATTTTGCGGAGCTACTTCAGAATTTGAATTTTTTCTAACACCATTATTCAGATGAAGGTCATCTGTGTAGGTAAAGGAGACCCTTTTAAGACATATCCCTATGCCTCAATTTTCTGTGATTAACGGTTTCTTTCGCCGAATTTCTCGCCTTATGCAGAGTTCCAGTCACAGCTGGGTAACAACTCTTCTTTTTTTGCTTCCTTCGGCGACTTTTGCTAAGCTTTCTAGCATGTGTGCTTATGCCGCTGCCGCCAATGTTCGTAGTGCTAGCTACCGCTGGCACCACTTATTGGGGTGTATGTGCAGGGTCACTACTTTTAAAGGCAAAAAATGACGCAAAAGATTGCTATGCCACTTACTCGAATGACGCAAAAAGATTGCTATGCCACTTACTCGAATGACGCAAAAAGATTGCTATGCCACTTACTCGAATGACGCAAAAAGATTGCTATGCCACTTACTCGAATGGCGCAAAAAGATTGCTATGCCACTTACTCGAATGACGCAAAAAGATTGCTATGCCACTTACTCGAATGGGAGAACCCCTTGTCGGCCCTAATGTTAGTGAGATTCCCGCTCTTACCCCAACGGTTCTGCAAATATCGGGTTTGGTACTACCCTATTTACAGTATACCCTGTCTCAGGGTATGGTAACGCGATCGAGTGGTCAAATGGCCACTTTCTAAAGCCAAACGTACCCGCCTTGGGTTACGGCTAGAAAATTTCTACTCTCTCCTTGGAGGTAATAACCCTCCCTGTCAATATAATAATGACGGCGCCTTGTAGCTCTATTCCTACCCTGCCTGGGTTACGGAAAATACTACACAGTTTGTAGAAAATACCTTACTTGTATTCTTCCAAAAGGGTCACAAATGTAATTAAAGAAACGAAAATAGGTCATTTATCTGAAAGGAAAAGAAACAGGGGTGGAATATAACAGACCCCATTTGCTACTATTATGCCTAAAATTCTTCTGTTTCTACCAACGTTTCATCGGTCCAGCTAGATTTTGTTTTTCTTTCCGTATTATCTTTTATTTAATTCTTTCAATTCACGGTACAAATACTTTATTATTTAGTAATATACGGCACTACTACATTGCATTTATTATTAACACTAAAAAAATTACTAATTATACACTTGCTTCTACTTGTTAAAAACTGAATACTATTTTTTTTTTTTTTTTTTTTTTTTTTTTTTTTTTTCATTTTACAATTTTTTATTGACCCTTTTCTCCATTTTTTCTATTGTACCCAACTCTTTGAGGGGATACAAATTTATTTCTAATAGCCAAAGTTCAAGTAAAGCTGCTCGAAGTTTTGCTAATGTGAAACTTCGCATTAGCGAAGTTTCGCGAGCGCCGCTAAAAGCGAAGTCAATTTACCTTCCTCTTTTGACAAAGCCATTTCTGTTTCAAAATACAATATTTCAATATTTTTTTTTTTTTGCGTTTATATCAACTTAAAATAAATTTATTATTTTACTTAACCTATTTTGGGGGACTCTATTATCTCCTATGAGATATAAGGGGTTTCCTATCGTAGCCTAGCGGTTATAGGCCTAATCATTTTTCTTATATGTCATAGATAAACCAATGAAATTAAAGGACATTTTCGTCACAGAACTATAGAACAGTGATCTCTCTGTTATTGTATATGTCATAGATATAAACTAGTGGAATTAAATTTTTCGCCAAGGAGCTAAAGACATTAATGTCTCTGTTTCTCTTTGGAAGTAATGTTTAACACAGAACCGTAGGACAGCATACGTCATTGATATAATGTCTGTATTTAGCCTATATAGCTAATTAGTTCGCCATATCGTGTGCCAAGAAAAACTTCTATTGCTACAAATGACGCGAGTCGGAAATTGGAAGAAAACTGCGAACTAATTAGGCTATTAAAACTTTGTAATTTAAATTTAATTATTGGAAAGATACAGACATATAAAATGGAATAAACAGAGATAAGAAAGGACAATAGATTTATTGAACTTACATGCTTAGTTGTACACAGAAGATCTGTTTTGAAACAGATCAAAAGTGTTTTCAAGTATGCTTTCCTCATATCAGCATACGAGCCTCTAGCACGTGACGCAACCAAGAAGAATTTAGATCACTGGGCTGTACATGGGAAGGAGGGGTCCGATTTCCCAGTTGTAGATTTTTCATGCTTAGAAGGAAAATACCCAGTAACGCTAAAATCTATTGACATTTTTGAAAGGGCTAATGCCCATTTAAATATTGGCGTTACTGTGGTACAATACGAAACAGAATTTTAAGATGGGGTTCGTTCTAAAAAGAAGGGGGTGGTTTTCCCAGTAAGGGGCCCGTCAGTTGATTTGGTTAAACACTGGGTTTGGTTGCTTTACACGCCACCTAGTGAACCGAACGCAATCGGTCATTTTAACCCTATCACTGACATTAGTAGAGTTCTGGGGGAGGGTAAGAATAAGGGGGTACGTTTCTACTGTCCAACATGCCTCTCTAGATTTTGGACTGAACTAAAGCTACGAAATCATATGAGACACTGTAGACGGCATGGATATCAGACAGTGGAAACGGTTTCAGGGGATAGGGCCATTCTACGTTTTAAAAATTTTCAGAATACCCTCCTCCAATGCAACAAAATATCTTTAGACTGTGAAGCTAAGCTGGTGGAGGTGAATGACCCCCAATATCCAAACCGTGTCAAAGAACACCAGGCCATTGCAGTGTCCTATGCACATGCGCAAAGAGACAATTCTAACACCATGCGGTTGTTAGAAATAGTAGAAACATTGGATGAGGGAGATGAGTGCATGGTCAAGGCATTGACTAAACTGATTGGCACGGCTAATGGTGCTATTTCTCGTTTGAGAAATACGCATTATCCAATGGTACTGTCTGCAGAGGATCGTCTCGCGATTAAAAATCAAAAAATATGTTGGGTTTGTAAGGGGGAGTTTGCAGAGGAGGATAAGGGGACTAAAGGGAAACGTGGGGGGAGGGGGAAAGTCAGAGACCATGATCATTTGTGGCAGGAAATATCATCTGGGGGTAGTAATTTTAGGGGGGTTGCGCATCAATCGTGTAATTTAAACGTTAGCCAACAGTTTTTTATCCCAGTTTTTATTCATAACTCTAATTATGACTTAAAATTTATTTTACCGGCACTGGCACGTATGCACAGGGAGGGAGGGGGAGTAGACAGTCCATGGGTGAATAATTCATTTATCTACAACATTATTCCCAAATCGGCCGAGAAGTTATTGCTTCTCGAACTGAAATGGCAGGTAGTGGATAATGGGCGTACGTGCTGGAATAAAATCAGGTTTTTAGATTCCTTTAGGTTTTTCCCCAAATCCTTAAGTCAACTAATTCAAGTGCAGAAAAGCGACAATTTTGATAGCTTTCCCTTGCTTAAACAGCACTTTCCAGACAGTGAAATGTATGACTTATTAACCAGCAAAGGTATATATGCATATGATTATTACTGTTCTGGCGCTCGCTTAAGTGAGGAGAAACTACCTCCAATTGAAGCTTTTCACAATTCACTGACCAACAGTGAATGCACAGTCGAGGATTATGAGTTTGCCAAGAAGGTGTGGGCTAAGGGGGATTGTAAAAATTGGTGGGATTATTGTAGACTGTACTTGGCCAGTGACGTTCTTACTCTGTTGGATATAGTCTGTAAGAATACAGACCAGATCTATTCAGAGTTCGGGTTAGATATAGGTTATTATTTTTCTACACCACATTTAGTAATGGATTTAATTTTAAAAATTAGTAGGGAGGAAATAGGCCTAATCACAGATGTAGATCAACACCTTTTTGTAGAGCGTTCAATGCGGGGAGGGTATGTTTTTCACGGGGACCGCGTCTTATCAACCGATCCGAGCGGACAAAGCACCGGTGTAAAGTCAAATGCAGTGTTCTTGGACATGAACTCGTTGTACCCCTCGGCAATGTCCCACTACTCTTTGCCGTGTGGGAACTATCAATGGCTTGAGAATCCTTGTGAGTTCCCCGACATTAACACCGTCAAGGACACCGAGCCACATGGATGGTTCTTTGAAATTGACGGTCACATTCCGCTGGCCCTTCACGACTCAGTCAAAGATTTTGTTTTTCCCTGTATTAATCGACCGGTGACCAGGGACTCGCTGAGCCCCTACGTTCGATCATTGGTTGAGGATATGGGGATGCATTGGACTCCCTCTAAACAAAAACTGATTGCTGATTTGGACCCTAAAGAGAATATCGTTGTTCACCATGTGCTTTTGCACTGGATGGTGAACAATGGCTTCAAAATCACCAAAATACATAGGGTCCTGCAGTTCAATCAGAAACCTTATTTGAAAACGTTTATCGATACTTTTGTCGATAAACGTTCTAGGGCAAATTCAAAGGTAGAGAAGGAATTGTACAAGCTCATTCTAAATTCAGCGTTTGGCAAAATGTGTGAAAGCCTACGCAACAGATCTCGCTGCGACGTCGTGACTGACCCTCTAGAGTGTGCACGAATTATTGCCGACCCCAATTTTACATCATTCACGAGCATAGAGGCCGGCATGGTTCTTCTACACAGGAAAAAGCGAAATGTAGTACTGAACAAGAATATCGCAGGAGGTAGTTCAGTACTAGAAATTTCAAAGAAGCTCATGTTGTCGTTCTTTTACAATGTGTGCAAGGTGCAATGGCCACGGGAGGGGGAGGTTCAAGTTTACTATGGGGATACAGATTCTCTGCTGTTAAAGGTAAATGGGACTGAAGATTTATTGGGTGATTTGCAAAATGGGGTGCACATCAGCTCGCGGATGGATTTCACCAACTGGAATCCATCACTCTACCCCGAGCTGGTGAAACGTCAAGCCCCCAACCAACTATTAAAATTAAAATCAGAGACGGGGAGTGATTTGATATCCAGGGGGGTGTTCCCGGGTCCCAAAGTTTATTGTGTTGAAACACATAGTGGGGATGAAAAGAAGACATGTAAAGGGGTGCCTACACACTTTGTAAAGAGCAATTTTAACATGAGCGTGTACAGAGACTGTGTAGAAAGTAGCCTAGTGCCAAGAGCACAAGTGCTTGCAATTCGCTCTCTACAGTATAGAAATTATACTGTGAGAGTAGAAAAAAATGCAATGTCGTGTATATCCGACAAGGTCTATGTGCTCGAGAATGGTGTGAGTGTCCTGCCTCATGGTCACTATCGTATTTCAGACCGAGTTGAATGCGTAGACTATCGTAATCAACTTGGTCTGGATAAACTAATCTAACCCAGGCACTAACCACCACCACTCAACCTTTCATAAATTAACCTAACCAACTAATCTAACCCAAGCACTAACCACCACCACTAACCCGTAGCAGTGACGACAACTATTGTTTTTCCATCGCGGCTCCCGGGGGGTGGGGGACCCTTCCCGCGGCCGGCTCCCGGGGGGTGGGGGGCCACCAATCACTGTAATGTTCAACTGTGCTAGTTCCAAGTGTATTTTGTTGTTTTCAAGTGTTGTACAAAAGTGCTGTAGATGGACAAAAGTGTTTAAAGACAAAAAGTGTTGTATATAAAAGTGTTGATGTACAGAAAAGTGCTGTACAGAAAAGTGTTGTACAAAAGTGTTGTACAGAAAAGTGTTTATTATAAAGTGTTATCATTGTTCATGTTGAACAAATAGAGTTTTCATGTTGACCAAGTGTCATGTTGAACAAATATTTGCTGTAATAAATGTTGCCATGAAATATTGTTTTTGTTGTTCTTGAATAGATAGATCTATGGGAAAATTACTACTTATTCATTGGACACATATGATTTACAGTTAGTCATAGTCTGACTGTTGTCAACAACATGTATCAATTTAAAACGCCCTTCAGATCATTTCTGTGTGGACCCTCAATGTCGGGGAAAACAACACTTTTAGCTAGAATAATTCAAAATTGCGATAAAATGTTTTTGGAAAAACCGAAAAAAATCTACTATTGCTATAGTATTTGGCAAGAGTCCTATGATAAAATAAAAGCTATTGCCACAACCATACCAAAACAATTCATAAGAGGACTTGATGTTTTCAATAGTATTGAACCGAACTCGTGGCTGATTATTGATGATTTGGCTGAATCCATTGAACAGTTCTCACAGGAAATGCTGCAATTGTTCACTGTCCGATCTCATCATGAACACATTTCCATAACCCTAGTTCTACACAATCTGTTTCATCAGAGCAAATGTATGCGAACCCTTGCTTTGAATTGCACTATCTATATTATCTATCGAGTCGTTCGTGATTCTAGCTCACTCATAACTCTCAATAAACAGATATACCCCGGCGCCCCAAAATTTCTGTTGTCAGCGTACACTCAAGCGACTAGCAAGCCCTACGGTTACATTTTATTGGATCTTAATCAGAGCACGCCCGAGGATCTTCGTGTAGTCACCGACATTTTCGACAATGAAATTACAGTATATCTTCCAGTGAATAGTAGAAAAGGCTATTAGTCGCCATTATGACACTGAAGAAACTACACGAACAACGGCATCTGTTTTCCGTTCTAGGCATTTCAAAACCTCCGCTTAGGAAGGCTATACTTAAACATGGTGTCGACAATGATTTCATTAATCTAATATCTGAACTTTGTTTAAATTTAACTGAGGGCAATGTTCAACTGCCAGAAGGTGTTAGACAACAGACAAAGCAACATCGTTCCACTGTACGTGCCTTGGCTTGTAAAAACAAGGGAAACAAATTTAAAAGAAAACGGCTCCTTCAAGCAGGCGGTAGCTTTTTCACACTTTTACTGCCAATAATTGCAGGACTTGTAAACAGTTTTCTCTAGAGAATGGCAAAACCCTATAAATTGACTCCAATAGAACTTGTCCTCTCCCCCGTCGAACATTTTGAAGACAATCTGAGTAAATTCATTAATGATGAGAATATTGCCGATGATAAAAAACTGCTTTTACTTCAAGATGCATTGCGACGTATGAACAAACATAGACCTTATCGTGAGAGACCCGCCGTCACCGATCCCTCTAAACAAGAAACATCTCAAGATTCTGCACAATCGAAGGAGAAGGAATTGAATTCGATTGTATTGAAAATTGGAAACCTATTGCCACTGTCCTATCGAGAACAGAGTAAAAGAGTATTATCTTATCTCGTGTTGGAATCTGGTGATCAAGTTCAAGTTGACAGCACAGGGAAACGAATTATAATTTGGGGAAAAAGTTATAATCTAGTTGATTTAATTTGTGATATGGTGACGAATCGTAAAGGACTCTTATCCTTTGACGATAATCTATACACCTTTCTAAGTGTATCAAACTTTCCCAAAAGTCTTATTGGCAATAAGCAAATTCTAAAGAAACTAAGAGAATATAGTCCTCCAACAACACCATTTAAAAAAGAAGAAGATTCAATATTTGAAGGTACTAGCACCACTGATTTTACAACACCTGTGGCTGCTAGTCAAAAGCGAAGACGAATTGATTCGTCCTCTGGTGTGCAAAAGGGGAGTGGACATTACACTACGTGTTTACGTTCAAAATGGATGAAGTTTTGAAAGGTGTCTATGAAAATGTTGGTGAAGTGGGAAGTTTAAGTTCTCCCAAAACGCTTTCTAGAGCTGTCTCCGGCACCACATTGAAAAATGCAAAAGAGTATCTAGAAAATGAACCAAGTTACACACTACATCGGGATCATAGACTTCGCAGTAAACAATATCGTCAAACTAAAGCCTTTTTCCCTCTGCATATAATGCAAATGGATCTTTTAACTTTAGACGCAGTTCAACGGTGTCACAATACACCCTACAAATATATTCTAGTGGCAATCAGTATTTTTAGTCGCTATGCCTATGCCATTCCGCTGCGATCAAAGAGAGGTGTTGAAGTTGCTCGGGCCATTGAAAGTATTCTTGAACAGGATTCCTATAGAAAAATTCAATCAGATCGTGGCAGTGAATTTGTTAACCCACATGTGCAAAAGGTTCTTTTGAAATATAATACGACACTCTATCATAGTCACAGTCCGATAAAGGCTGCATTGGCCGAACGATTAATAAGAACGATTCGTCTATTAATTTCAAGATATTGTACACTGAAAAATACATCTGCTTTTATTCACGATTTAGATAAAATCATGCAGATATACAACCATCGACCACATCGATCTCTGTCCAACTCTAGCCCTCGGAATGTTCACTACAGTGAGAATACATTTGATGCTTTTCTAAAGCAATACTCCAATGGCAATGAGAAGAAAAAGAAGAAGAAATTCAATGTTGGTGATACTGTTCGAATTAATAGAACCACCAATATTTTTGAAAAGGGGAATTATTTATGGAGCACCGAACTTTTTAAAGTGTCCAAAATCCTAGACACCATACCCATAACTTATCGACTACGAGATACCAAAGATGATGAGATTCTCGGTGGTTTTTATGAATATGAACTGTAAAAAGTTAGAAACACTAGTGAAATTTATCAAATTGAAAAGATATTAAAGAGTCGTACTCGTAGGGGCAAGAAACAGTTGCTTGTTCGCTGGCTAGGATACAACTCGGATTTTGATTCTTGGGTCAGTGCTGAAGATATTAACAATGCCCAATGATTTCTATATGACTTTCATGTCCAATGTTTCTGATCCTCTCTACAATGACTTGAATAAAACAAGTGATTTTTGGACAAAACTCTCCCCCACCATCAAATTCGACGGAAAGTATGAAGTGGCTCTTGTCGACTGTATTCTCAAAAATACCTATGACATCCTGAGAAAGGATCGTAAATATGAAATAAAAATTAGACCATATGATTGGCCACCACCACCAGGTGATCAAGAACAAATTCAAAAAATCAATTGGTTGGATTATCCATATGTTGAATTACCCTACGAGGGACTCACCTGTATGAATGATTTATGTCGTACTATTAATAAAAGAATTTCCGCTCGTAAAAAAGGAGCTTTTCATTTCAACTATTCAAAGGAGGAGGGCAAGATCTACATTAGTTCACCTATTGCCAGTGAAAAGATTATTCTCAATGATAACCTAAGGGATGTTCTTGGCTTTAAGCTCAATATAATCAATGGTAAAAGTGCCGGAAACACTAATTTCATTTTTGCTGACTACCCGCCTGCCTTCTCCACAGACACTTGTATATTTCTCTATGCTTCATTTGTGGAAACATCTCGGGTTGGTAATTTAAATGTTCCCCTCCTACGAGTTCTTGAACGAAAAACCAATCAAGAACATATTCATCACTACAATATAAAGCATCTTCAGTATATTCCAGTAAACACTTCCTATTTGGAACTCTGTCAGTTAACATTAAGAACTGAATTGGGTGATCCAATAGCAATTTCAAAGGGTTTGGCTGTGATTACATGTCATTTTCGACCCATCGTTCAACAGCAAGATGTCTAATAGAAAAGTGGTATTCACTTGTCCTGATATTGACTGCTATGTTAATACTCTTGGCCCAAGACAACAGGGCAATGGAATGGACTATTACAAGGGTCGCTCGTCAATGTCTGGCTATGGTCTTGGTAGCTGGTTTGCTAAGCTGTTTCGCTCTTCACTACCACTGGCTAGAAAATATCTTGTACCGGCTGCGACAGATTTTGCATCCTCTACACTATACGATTGGGGCTCTGGCAAGGATTTTAAAAAAAGTGCTTCGGAAAATCTTAGGTCCAGTGCGCGAACCCTTGGCGAGAAATTAAAGCAAAATGGTAAAGGTTTAAAAAGGTTAAGAAACAATGCATCACTCATCAGTCTCTACTCAGGACGGAAACGAAAGACATCCCTTTTGTCAAAGAAAAGAAGGAAAAAGCCGACACGTAGTGTAACCAGAACCCCAGGAAGAAAATTGTTAGATCGAAACTAGATTTCTTCTCTTAAGATGTCCTACCTGCCGCATAAGGATTCTCAACCTTCAATAACCGCCTCATTGAATCTATTCAATGCCGAAAATGTTGATGTGAGTGTCAAGCATGGATACTATGAACAATTTTATCCACTACAACCCCTCTCCGATAACATTCACTTTCAAATTTATTCCAATGAAGACTACTTCATAGATTTATCGTCCACATTTATAGATTTACAAATGAAAGTCCGGAAATCCGATAATACAATGCCAGTTCGAGCTGATGGGATATCCTATGAAAATTGTATACTTCATAATTTATTTCGTCAAATTAGTGTCTACATCAACGGCACGCTGGTGAGCACAAGCAACAATCTCTCAAACTATGCAAGCTATATGCAATTCATGCTGATGACACCCAAGTCATACAAGGAATTGAGAGGTGCCTCCAATGGATATGAATATATTACTAATACTGATAGTACAGATGCACTTAAAAATGCTACAACTAGTGAATTACATCTAGTTGGAAAAATATATCATGAAATATTTAATATACCCCAATGGCTACCACCCAATGTTAAAGTGGATATAAAATTGACTTTTGCACCATCCAATTTCCTATTGAGAAAGGAACTTGCCGCCAATCCCGATGTAAGCCTCTCCCTCACCTCAGCAATACTTCATGTACGCAAACAGCAGGTTATGAGTTCTGTTGCTTTGGCCGTGGAAAAACTGAGAGCCAATGGAAATAATATTAAACTACTTGTTCCTCATACAATCACCAATCAGCGTCATATTGCAATGGGGTCACGCACCTTCACCGATTCATCCTTTATCAATGGTGAAATCCCCTCGAAATTGGCTTTGGCATTTGTAAAGAGCGCCAGTGCAATAGGATCATGGACCGAATGCCCACATAAATTCGAGATGTTTGGACTTTCATTTCTTGTGTGCAAAGTAAATGGTATCCCACTCTACAATCTATCTTTTGATAAATCCTATAGAACATTGTATGAGTTGACCATGCAAACCCTAGATCATGATTCACAACTATTTGAAAATGGTATAACCGAAGATATGTTTGCTAAAACACATGGTATCATTGTATTGGATTTGTCTGGTACACAGGATATGAGTATAGTACGTACGGGGACTGTGCGTTTAGAGTGTACATTTGCCAACCCAATGGCTGAGAGTATTGCCCTAATCTCACTAAATCAATATGAAACCTATTGGGAAATCACTCCCGAAGGCAGTGTTCTACTAGACTTGGCGCCATGAACACCAGTCAAATAATCAGTGTATTTAATATGGACCCCTACATGTCCCAGTACAAATCATATTGTCTACCCTCAGACTATCTTGGAAAAATTCAAAATGCGAACAATACCTTGATTATTGTTAATAGCAGTCCATCGACTGTGCTGACGGGTCATTGGCTGTGCATCTATCAAACAATGAAGAATATCGAATTTTTTGATCCTCTTGGCCTACCCTATACATTCTACACGCCTCACATCAGCAACTATATTGAGAGCAGTAATAAAACTATTATTCAAAATCGAAAAAGGGTGCAGGATCTAACGACTAAAAGCTGTGGCTTCCATGCGCTACTATATTTTGTGTTCCGATGTCGTGGCTATAGTTACAAGCAGTTTCTCCATATTTATGGTGACAATCCACGTCTGAACGACTTTCTAATGGAAAATATACTTACAAGTGTATTTAATATTGATTTCAGTGCCCTAAGAGTAAAGTGCTTAAAAAATGTTTGTGAATTTGTTTATTAATAAAAGGTATATATACAACAATGTCTTTAAATCTTCACTTTTAGATTTCTTCATCGGTGTATAGGTAACTGTCGTGAACCACTAATGCTGGTAAATCATTTGGATTCACTATATATTGATCTTGATTGACTGCAAAGTCAGGATCACATTTTCTGCAGTACAATGTAACTTCACTCTTGTCATATCTCTTTGTATAGTCAATGATACTATTTGCATTCATATTATGAAATTCACGAGTTTCAATCTGTCTATTTGAAGCAATATCACATACTGTGTTTTCAAGTGGTGAATCACATTCGGTAGCTGCCAAATAAAAATCGCTTGGTTTATAGTCATAGTAGGTGGTGTCATCACAACGATGACGTAGAAACCAGATTGTCTTGTTACCCTAACAGTTGAATCGTAGACCAGATTCCTCTTCCCAGAATAATTTAAAACCACGACGATACCAATCTCGTAGAAATAAACTAAAATCACGTTTAGGATTCTTTCCAATCATAGCGGGGTAAGTATTCTCCCACTGATCACATTTATCATTGTGACAATTGGAGCATAGGTGCCCTCTAGGATGAGAGTCACAAACCTCCTCAAGACATGAATTACATCCTTTAATTTGTACTGCATAGCCTCTATGTAATTTGCAAGGATTACATAATTTACACTTTTCATTATAGTCATCAATAATTGTACAATTCTCACATTGAGTCCAACTGCCAAGAGTGTACATGCACAATGGGCATATATAGAACATTTTGGTTTCCGATGTCAACTCTCTCACAGCTAAAACGAAACTGATCGTCTTCGCTCGATAAATTCAAAGTGTAGGAAAGGGGAGAGGAGTAACTCTGTGACGTTGCCTCTTTCGAAGGAGGAGCCATCTACATTGGCAATGAAAGTATATTCATGATATCATTCTGACGTGTCGTGATCAAGATATCAATGAATTGAGTATAAGCATTTGAGTCACATTTTAAAAGTTTCATACAATAGTCCAATGAGGATTATTCCAAAAGGCGAGAAAATCATCATCCAAAATCAAATGTTTTTCCATAAACACTAGATTTGATCTAATTCTCTCTTTCTCAAATTTATTCATTTTTCAATCCTTTCACTCTGACTGCCAACTCTAGACTGACCAGAAAAGAAAGTTGGCTCGGAAACAACAGATCGATTGACCTTGACCCCCATTAGACTCAATAATCCATGAACGTGACAAAGTTCCTGTTTTTCCATTCTCACTGACAAAGACCATAAAAACATCAAATAATCAACACACATAACCATCCATGAAAACAGACATAAATGTGACAAAATTCCTGTTTTTTCATTCTCACTGAGAAAATCCATAAAACCATACATAAATGTGACAAAATTCCTGTTTTTTCAAATTCTCACTGACAAAAACCATAAAAACATGCATACATTATGTACTGACACGACCTCCTGAGGCCTCTCTACTGCACTTTGGCACTTTCTGTTGAACACTCCCCTCATCATTCCCTTAAAGTTCCAACTTAATACCCTCTTTCATTCTTTAGCTACGCCCTTTTGACAATATTTATGCACATAAAATGTCTTAATTTGACTCAACACTCCACTCAAAATTTTTCGAAGGCTTCACCTGTATGCCCTTGGTCTTCTTAGACACTAAAGGTCAAACATGCTCCCTGTTAGCAATCAGAAATACTATTCGTAAACAATTGGTAAACTGCATAACTTACAACCCTTGCTCCGAGGGCTAAGGGGGGTTGACATCCCCAGAGACATAATTATTGGACCTTTCAACTATACTGAACAAAATGTTTATTTCAAAATTTTTATTGGATGTATTTGGGTAACAAATGGGGATGGAAGGGAGGTGCTGGTTTCACTCCAATTACTTTTGTCTCTTGAAATGGGCAATAGAGCTTTCAATTTCTAATCAAATGAGCTCCTTCCGAAGTCTCTGTGACAACTCCTTGCCTTCCTGTATTTTTATCTTTATCTTTTTTCATTTCATTTCTTCATTTCAACTGATGAAGATCAGTTGAGTTTCTTGTGAGTTGAGTAGAAGTAAGTTTATGGTTTTAATTAGCTCAGAGTGATAACCTCGCTTGTCTTCCAAGCTTATTGCCTTTCTTGGCAGGTGAAAGGCGATTAGTGTTTGTTTCTTTTTTTTATAAATGTATCTCTGGATCTCTGCATGAGCTCCTTCTATACAAAGTGCCTTGGTGAAAAAAATACATTGTGCCCTTCGTTCTTTACTTAGGCAGTCCTAGTGCAGTGTTTGGCATGTTTGATCCTGGGTTTCCAAAAAGACTTAGGGTATTGCGGCAAAACTTTAAGAACGTCTTGAGGGGGAATTCAGACAAATTCAAAACACGTTATGTGAAAGCTGGTGGTCAAAAGGGTGTATCAGCAATATCCAATGAACGGCTGAAGGTAATAAGTTGAAAGTTTCAGACTGTGTTACAGGAAGGTGTTGAAGAAGGATAGGAGGACAACCAGCCCCCGTCTCTTGCCCTTTCTAGATGCCCTCTCATCACTGAACGAAGTTTTGTGTATTCGCTTTGTTCAAATATTTAAAAGGTCAAATAACTGTGCCTCTGGGGATGCCATACCCCCCACATCCCTGAGGAAAGGATTGTAAAAAATTTGCCAATTTGTCCATTATTATGGGCTATTCGCCAGTTATTTACGCGTAGGATCTCTCATTGTGAAAAGGGGAAATGTTTGATTTTGGCTGTGTCCAAAAATACTAATTGTAATAAGATGAAACTTTGAGCAATGCTGAAGGGTGGATTGAAAAATCGAACATCACTAAGGGCATCCAGTTTATTAAAAGGGCGCATCTTCAATATCTTGAGAACGTCAGAGGAAATTAAGATGAAATTTTTAGGGCATGCTGTTGGGGGTGTAAGGAAGAATTCGGAGGGCAACAAGCCCCCTCCCTTAGGGGTTTAAAGCGAAACTTCCAAAAAAGTTAAGAGGGACCTCGAACAAAATCAAAACGCACTATATTTAGGATTTCTGTCAAAAGGGCTTATAAGAAATATCTAAAGAACGACTGAGGAATGAGGCTACTAAGTTGAAACTTTGAGGCATGTTGAGATGGACGTTGAAGAGTGATGGGAGGGCAACTAGCTTCCCTTTCGGCTTTCCTAGAAGCCTCCCCTCAACACTGATAGAAAATTTATCCGTTTTTCTTATAATAGTGAAAAGATCTAACAATTGTGCCTCCAAGAATTCAATGCCCCTACAGCTCCCGGGGCGAAGATTATAAATTATGCAATTATCTCCAATTATCGTTGGTAAAAAGGGGATTGTTTGATTCCAAAAGCACTCACCTCAAAGGTATTGAATTGAGGTGTTATTTCAAAGAACTTTTAGGGGTATGTTCAAACAGTTCGTGGTAACAAACGTAATAAAGGAGTGACTCGGAATAATAGTAACCGAAAACTCTAAAAAACTCAGTTTTGACAACAATCGATACATCAAAAGAATTGTATTTTTATCTTGAATCCAAATACATAAAGTTCATTAAGTTTAATGTTAATTATCAAAAGCTATGGCCCTTTGAAAATTTGCATTAATTTGAAATTTCGGCAATCACCCCCACAAAGTCAAGAAATTTTAAAAGAAAATCGCACTATCAGATTCAGCGTAAAATAGAACCCTATTATTAACTTTTAAAGCTCCAATCTGCAAAAACCCAAGTTTTAAAACTTTTGCCTGAAGAAAGGTCAGAGATGCGTGTTTATTTGTTTTTTTTTTCTGTTTTATTTTTCCAGGGGGAATCGTATAGAACCATTGGTCCTAGAAGATCGGGGGGGGGGAGAATCATTTGAACAGAAGTTTAAAGTTCTAGTGCCCTTTTCCAAGTGAACCAAAACATTGGAAGCCAACTAGCCGCCGTCCCACGCCCCTTTATCCCCCAAAATTAACCGATAAAACTTTTAGATAGCTGTTTTGTTCAGGATAACTAACCTCAAAAGTACTGAATTGAAGTGTTATTTTAGAGAACTTTGAGGGGTATGATCAAACAATTCGTGGTAACGAACGTAATTAAGGAGCGACTCGGAATAATAGTAACCAAAAACTCTGAAAACTCAGTTTTGACAAAAATAGATACATCAAAAGAATTGGATTTTTATCTTGAATCCAAATACATTAAGTTCATTAATTTTAATGTTACCTATCAAAAGCTACGAGCCTCTGAAAATTTTTTTTAGTTTGAAATTGAGGCAAGTACCTCCAGAAAGTCAAGAAATCTTAATGAAAATCGCACTATCAGATTCAGCGTAAAAGAGAGACCTTTTGTTAAGGTTTTAAGCTCAAATCTGCAAAAACTCAAATTTTAAAATTTTTGCCAGAAGAAAGGTCACGAATGTGTATCTATTTGTTTTGTCTTTTTTGTGTGTTTTATTTTTCCGGGGATAATCATATCGAACCATTGGTCCTAAAAGATCGGGAGAGGAATTCAAAGTTCTAGTGCCCTTTTTAAATAAACCAAAATATCGGAGGCCAACTAGCCACCGTCCCACGCCCTTTTATCCCTCAAAATTCACCGATAGAAATTTTTAGATAACTATATTGTTCAGTATAGTTTAAAGGTTCAAAATATATGCCTCTGCGGATGGTGAAACCCCACATAGCCTCTAAAGAAGTGGCTGTAAATTATAAAATTTGTCCATTGTGTACATATAGCATTTGTTATTTGGTCGTATACAGGTTTTTTTTTGGGGGGGGGGGGAGGGGGCGAGGGGATTTGCTGAAGAGAAAAAATTTTCCACGGGAAAATTTTCCGCGAGAAGAGAAGTTTTGGGGGTGAGCTTTCTCGGGAAATTTTACCCGGTGGGGAACTTATCAGAATTATCCATACATAGATTTCTTTTTGTTTGTCTTACTTTCTTTTTTGACGAACCAATTTTACATAAATATTAATCAAAAAAACTGTTTGCACAAAATAAGTTTTTCAAAATAAAGTAAAGAACTCCATTAAACCAAAAATGAACAAAAATAGAATCAAATAATCTACCAAGGATACAGCTACCACAAGTCAGTATCAATAAATGAAAGAAACCCAAAACAAACAGAAATTAAAATAAGTCAAACTCAAAACCAGCAGAAATTAATCTATGTAGGGTTCTAAACTCTATGCTTTCTAAAATCGAATCGAATTAACCAAATCGAATTAGCCCTTTTTGAAGTGTTTAGAACATATACCTATAAAAACCTTTTCGACTATTAAAAAGGGCACTAGTCCTTAGAATTGCCAATCAAATCAGCCCTTTTTCAAGTTTCTGCCACAAAGCTTACAATAAAAACCATATATGCCCCCAGGGCATAGCTTACAACCCTTGCCATGAGGGCTGTGGGGGATTGTCATCCTCAAAGATATAATTTCCGTACCTTTCAAGTACTTTGAACAAATTGGCTATCTCAAAATTTTCATTGGATGTGTTTGGATAAATGGTGGGCGAGGAAGGGTGTTAGTTGCCTTCCAAACACTAGCGACTATTAAAAAGGGCAGATAAATATTTTTATAAGTATTAAGTATTAATATAAATTTATTGAATAGTTTAATGTATTAATGATTTATAAGTGGATTTCAAAGTATTAAAGTATGAATATAAAAGTATTTACAAAACTTTTAGAAATAAGTTAAAAAAAAAACATTTGGCTAGGTCTTGCCTAGCCAGTGTGGTCTAAGAAATTATTTATTAGAATATATTAAATTTAAAATTGGCAGATATTGCTATGAATAGAATTGCTATGAAAATCAAAATGAATATACATTATCAAACAGTTCGTGGTAACGAACTGTAAGTAAGGAGCGACCCGGCTCAATGGTAACCAAAACTCAAAAAACGGAATTTTGATACCAATAGATACATCAAAAGAATTAGATTTTAATGCTGATTTCAAATATATAAGTTTTATCAAGCATAGTCCTGAGAAAATTTTCCTAATTTTCGAAAAAAGAGGAAAAGACCCCCTAAAAGCCATAGAACCTTAATGAAAATCACACCATCATATTCAGAGTATCAGAGAACCCTACTGCAGAGGTTTCAAGCTCCTATCTACAAAAATGTGGAATTTTACATTTTTTGCCAGAAGAAAGATCACGGATTCGTGTTTGTTTGTTTTTTGTTTTTTTTGTTTTTTTTCCCCAGGGGTGATCTTATCGATCCAGCGGTCGTAGAATATCGTGGGAGGGCTCATTGGTACGAAAATTAAAAGTTCTAGTGCCCTTTTTAAGTGACCGAAAAAAATGAAGGGCAACTAGGCCCCCTCCCACGCTCATTTTTTTTCCCAAAGCCACCCGATAAAAATTTTGAGATAGCCATTTTTTTCAACATGGTCGAAAATATGATAACTATGTCTTTTAGGATGACTTAATCCCCCGAAGTCCCAAGGGAGAGGGCTGAAAGTTATGAACTTTACCCAATGTTAACCTATAGTATTGGTTATTGGGAAGTATACAGACATTTTCAGGAGGATTTTTTCGGGTAGTAGGGGGGGGGTCGAGGGTTATGTGGGAGGATCTTTCCATGAAGGAAGTTTTCATGGGGGAAGGGACATTGCTATGAAGGGGGCACCAGATTTCAGTAGTAAGGGTGTATAGGATTTCACCAGTGATTTCAGGGATGTTATACTCCATATACACCATATACAGTACAGCTTGACGAACACATTGCAAAAAGCGACCAATCTTTTTATATTATATACCTATAAAGTGAACAAACACGCTTTGAGAGTATAATTGTGGTTGTGTAACGCAATCAGACTGGTTTTTGAGGGACTCTCATCATAACATTTTTTTTTAACCGAAAACTAGAAACTGTCAAATTGTGTAATCAAAGAATGGTCTCATTCTAGAAATACCGGTTTACAGCTAGTTATAATCATGCTTTTTTTGAAGGAGCGATTTTCATTGTAGTTCATATTAGTATGAGAATTGAATTCAGAGTCAAGGATGTATGGTGTTTTCGATTGCGAATTCATTGGCTTGAAGAAGTCATCATGTGGGGTGATTTTTGAATGAGCATTTTTATTGCTGGCTACAGATCGTAGAGAAGTCTCTTGTTATCACTGGCATATCAACTACAATATGTATGCGTACAATAGAGACATTTGGCGCAATACATTATGCGTTATAAACAAGCTAGGTTTATATGATAGAATGATAGCCCCATTCTATGATGAAGGGAAGGATCTATCTGTGGTACAAGAGGAAGTTAAAGAAATATGTAGTTTTTTTTGGTGTAACAGTACTATACGCGAAAGGGAATGTACCCACTGAAAAACTTTTAATCGAGAAATGCAAATCTGATATACCAATATTCAACTTGGAAGATTTTAATTGTGAGAAATTTCCGAGTAAAATACACAACCCAGAGGACGAGGTTCGATTTTTTAGCAGATGGGTGCCAATAGATATTCCTGCTCGGAATATGTGTATAAGATATCCCAGGAAGAAGAAGAAGAACAACAAAATCCGTGATATAGATTGGGATCACACCAAGTGGATGATGAAGGATGATGAATTTTTATAAAAACCATCACGCCTATGACTATCCAAAGGTCTTTTTCAAGACCAACAAATCTATTAACGCTTCGTAACCATGGTCATGTGAATCTTTTCTGTGCCTTGACAGAAAACAAAACATCGCATCGTACTAGTCTGAAATAGTTTTTTTGTACCATGTGAAAAAATTCACAAAGGGTTTGATGCAATGAGCGTCTAATCAGATCAAGCCTCAGACCAAGCCTCTTGGTAATCAGATATTACCAAAACTCCAAAAACTGAATGCTGAAAACTAATTAGGCACGAAAGGTAGTTTATTTTTAATTCTATATCCAAAGATGTATAGTTTACTAGGTTTTAAACTATTTTTTAAATTTAAAAACAAAAGCCAATCCTCATAAATTAAAGAAAAACGGGGAACACCCCAGTAGGGATCGACTTTCATATCTCGGGTTGAAGTACCCTTTTTAAGCATTAGAAGATATCATGCAGTGACAAAATGTTGTTTACAACTGGTTTTTACAGCAAAACAAAGATTTTGGCCTAAATACAACAAAAAAGCTATCAAGCATAAAGGCTACGAGAAGGGCAATCAACTTAAAATTATCGAAAAAGTTTGTACACAATCTTTTGTGTTCTGAAGGCAGGATGTCATGCGACATTCTTCATATTTGAGCATAAAAGCAATAAGTTAAAGGTGAAATACCATTATAGGCAATGGTTTGGAAGCTTCATTTGGATTTGATTTTGATGTTGGATAAAAATTCACTCATTTTTATAGAAACTGCATTACTTTCACGGAAAACATCTTTCAGCGTATTTTAACTTTAAATGAAAAGTGTTACATGCAAATTCATTTTGGTTTTTATGTTGGATAAAAATTCGTTCATTTTTATAGAGACTGTAATAGCCATTTTTATACATCTTTCAGGATTTTTTAAGTTTAAACGAAACGTAGTAAATGAAATTTCATTTTGATTTTGATTTCTTATAGAAACTGCAATTTAGCGCATTCTTTATAGAAACCATCTTTTAGCGTATTTTAAGTTTATATGCAAAGTATTAAATGCAAATTCGTTTTGATTTTGAAATTCGTTCATTTTTATAGAAACTGCAATAGTTTCACAGGAAGCATCTTTCAGCGTGTTTTAAGTTTAAACGAAAAGCATTAAATGGAAACTCATTTTGATTTTGATGTTGGGTATAAATTTAGTCATTTTTATGGAAACTGCAATAGTTTCACTGGAACTATCTTTCAGCGTGTTTTAAGTTTAAATCAAAAGTATTCAATGAAAATTAAATTTGATTTTGATGTTGGATAAAAATCCAATCATTTCTATAGAAACTGCAATAGTTTCACGGAAAACATCTTCTGATTTAATACATGCAATAAACTAGCTAGTATTTTAAATAGGGTCTAACGTTGTAGTATACTAAAAAGTTGATACTAAGAGAGATGTAGATGGGAAGAAAAGAATTTTAATAATGAAATTTAGAACAATCCATAGAAATCCTTGCAAATCAAGTAGTAAGGTGTATGTGAGAACAAACCGTCAAGGATCATAAGCACCAACGACCCTAACCACCAGAAACCACAACCCCCAAAGGTCCCCTATCCCCAAACTCCAAGGGGGGCAGCTCCCCTCCAACTTTTTGCCCCCCCCCCATTTTTTTCACGTATCTTAAAATGACATGAAATATGCTTATGGCTCTAACAATTGTACTCTATGTTTGCTCAGAGACACAACGCGGCTTTCCCACTGATACTCTATGGCTGGTTATTGACATTACCTAGTTTATTGCATGTATTAAATCAGAATTTTTTACGCAGTGGAACGATAAACACATAAGTCATATCTTAATAAAAAAAGTGAAGATGGAGCATTTTAAGAAAGTGTGTTCACATGTTAATGGTATTGTAGCATTGAATGCCGACAAGGAGAAGTATTTGAACTATGAAACAAGTACAAATGGTAGCACTATTGGAAATGTATGCGTGCATTGTCATGACAGTAAGGAATTTAATTTCTTTGGAGTACCAAAAAAATTCAACTCTTATGGTGGTGGATATGCAAGAGTGAGGTACCCAGAGATGATAGCACTCAAAGAGAATTCCAACATAAAAATAATAGTTGATGAAGAGGGATATCTTCTTGCTAGTGCTTGTGGTAACATGCTACCTCTTGTTACACCCCATCGTCAACTTTAGGGTATTAGCATTCAATGGACGATCAAAAGAAGACATGCATACTCTTCTACTAATATCATAAACCATATCTTGTCTACGTGCCGAAACGGCTACCTCTGTAAAAATAATATGATAATAGACAGTGAAATTGCCGGAAAAATAAAAAGGGCATTGGCAGAAAATATCACTAAGGAATATAAAGATGAATCGATGAAAAACAAAGTGCCAGCAAACGTCACTACCATTAATCAAACAATTAATGAACCAAATAATAGCAAAGATGAAATGCATATCGAACAGGTAGATGAACCCCCATTAGAAATGTGTTCACATGTTAGTGTTATTGTAGCATTGAATGCTGACAAGGAAAAGTATTTGAACTATGAAACAAGTACAAGTGGTAGCACTATCGGAAACGTATGCGTGCGATGTCATGACACTAAGGAATTAAATTTCTTTGGAGTACCAAAACAAATCAATTATACAAATGGTGGATATGCGAAAGTATCATTTCCAGAGATTTTAGTACTCAAAGAGAATGCCAACATAAAAATAATAGTTGATGAAGAGGGTATCTTCATGCTAGTGCTATAGGTAACATGCTACCTATTGATAGAGCCTATTGTCATCTTTTAGGTATTAGCAGTCAAATGAAAGCAAAGAGGAAAAGAAAGGCCTACTCTTCTACTAATATCATAAACCATATCTTGTCTACGTGCCGAAACTGTTACCTTTTTAAAAATAATGTTGTAATAGACAGTGAAATTGCCGGAAAAAATAAAAAGGGCATTGGTAGAAAATATCACTAAGGAATATAAAGATGAATCGATGAAAAACAAAGAGTCAGCAAACGTTGTTACCATTGATCAAACAGTTAATGAATAAATTAATACCAAAGACGGAACGTATATTGAACCTGTTGGTGACACACCAGTAAATATTATGTATTACTCAAAATGGAATAATGATTATTCTACTGATTACGAACTAAGAGAAGACAATAGCTACAATATCAAGGGAGAACATGTTGAACTATTTTATGGAACACATTCAAAATGTCCAAAGTTGCTCATTGATATTAATAATGTATCATAATATATTTTTGTATTAATATTCTACATGTCATTCTTACACTAAAAATACACTATGAATTACATTGTTATGCATTCATTATTTTTAGAGTATGCTAGAATATCAAACGTTTAGAATGTCTATTGAAACATCGGAGATGTAAGAAAAGGATTTTACATACATCGATTGTCAGACACATGTGATAACATTGACAAAATCTAAGTATCAGAGTGAATAAATTTTTTCTATCAACATCTTTTGTCAGAGACATCGGATAAAATTGACTAATTCTAAGTATCACATTGAATAAATTCATTATCAACATCCTTTCTCGAATACGTTGGATAACATTGTCAAAATCTATGTATTAGAGTGGATAAATTCTTTATCAACTCCCCCTTTTGTCTGATACATCAGATAACATTCACAAAATCTGTGTATTAGAATGAATAAATTCCTTATCATCATCCTTTTGTCGGTTACGTCGAACAAAATTGACAAAATCTAACTATCAGAGTGAATAAATTCATTATCAAAATCCTTTGTCGGATATCTCGGATAAAATTGACAAAATCTAAGTACCAATGTGAATAAATTCATTATCAACATCCTTTGTCTGATATGTCGGATAAAATTGACAAAATCTAAGTATCAGAGTGATTAAATTCTATATCAACATCCCTTTCTCGGATACATGGGATAAAATTGATAAAATCTAAGTATCAGAGTGAATAAATGCTTTATCAACATCCTCTCAATGCATTATCAACATCATTTGTCGGGTATATCGGATAAAATTGACAAAATCTAAGTATCAGATTGATTAAATTCTATATCAACAACCCTTTCTCGAATGCATGGGATAAAATTGACAAAAGTGGCGCGCCACTATAAGTGAACCTAAATGAACTCATCTTTTTGCATATCTCTCTCTATGACTAAGTGTCTGAGCGGGTTTGCTGCCATCTATAAACGGTCAAACATGAATGTTGATAATGCATTTTGTCAATTTTATTCGATGTATCTGACATATGATGTTGATGATACATTTAAAGGATGTTGATAAAGCATTTATTCACTCTGATACTTAGATTTTGTCAATTTTATTCCATGTATTTGAGAAATGCATGTTGATATAGAATTTAATCACTCTGATACTTAGATTTTGTCAATTTTATCAGAGATATCCGACAATGGACGTTAATAATGAATTTATTCAGTCTGATACTTAGATTTTGTCAATTTTGTCCAACATATCCGACAAATGATGTTGATAAAGCATTTATCCAGTCTGATACTTAGATTTTGTCAATTTTATCCCATGTATCTGATAGAGGATGTTGATAAGAAAAATTATTCACTCTAACACTTAGAATTTGTCAATTATATTCGATGTATCTGAAAAAAGATGTTTAACTATTTTATGGAACACATTCAAAATGTCCAAAGTTGCTCATTGATATTAATAATGTATCATAATATATTTTTGTATTAATATTCTACATGTCATTCTTACACTAAAAATACACTATAAATTACATTGTTATGCATTCATTATTTTTAGAGTATGCTAGAATATCAAACGTTTAGAATGTCTATTGAAACATCGGAGATGTAAGAAAAGGATTTTACATACATCGATTGTCAGACACATGTGATAACATTGACAAAATCTAAGTATCAGAGTGAATAAATTTTTTCTATCAACATCTTTTGTCAGAGACATCGGATAAAATTGACTAATTCTAAGTATCAGATTGAATAAATTCATTATCAACATCCTTTCTCGGATACGTTGGATAACATTGTCAAAATCTATGTATTAGAGTGGATAAATTCTTTATCAACTCCCCCTTTTGTCTGATACATCAGATAACATTCACAAAATCTGTGTATTATAATAAATAAATTCCTTATCATCATCCGTTTGTCGGTTACGTCAAACAAAATTGACAAAATCTAACTATCAGAGTGAATAAATTCATTATCAAAATCCTTTGTCGGATATCTCGGATAAAATTGACAAAATCTAAGTACCAATTTGAATAAATTCATTATCAACATCCTTTGTCTGAAATGTCGGATAAAATTGACAAAATCTAAGTATCAGAGTGATTAAATTCTATATCAACATCCCTTTCTCGGATACATGGGATAAAATTGATAAAATCTAAGTATCAGAGTGAATAAATGCTTTATCAACATCCTCTCAATGCATTATCAACATCATTTGTCGGGTATATTGGATAAAATTGACAAAATCTAAGTATCAGATTGATTAAATTCTATATCAACAACCCTTTCTCGAATGCATGGGATAAAATTGACAAAAGTGGCGCGCCACTATAAGTGAACCTAAATGAACTCATCTTTTTGCATATCTCTGTCTATGACTAAGTGTCTGAGCGGGTCTGCTGCCATCTATAAACGGTCAAACATGAATGTTGATAATGCATTTTGTCAATTTTATTCGATGTATCTGACATATGATGTTGATGATACATTTAAAGGATGTTGATAAAGCATTTATTCACTCTGATACTTAGATTTTGTCAATTTTATTCCATGTATTTGAGAAATGCATGTTGATATAGAATTTAATCACTCTGATACTTAGATTTTGTCAATTTTATCAGAGATATCCGACAATGGACGTTAATAATGAATTTATTCAGTCTGATACTTAGATTTTGTCAATTTTGTCCAACATATCCGACAAATGATGGTGATAAAGCATTTATCCAGTCTGATACTTAGATTTTGTCAATTTTATCCCATGTATCTGATAGAGGATGTTGATAAGAAAAATTATTCACTCTAACACTTAGAATTTGTCAATTATATTCGATGTATCTGAAAAAAGATGTTTAACTATTTTATGGAACACATTCAAAATGTCCAAAGTTGCTCATTGATATTAATAATGTATCATAATATATTTTTGTATTAATATTCTACATGTCATTCTTACACTAAAAATACACTATGAATTACATTGTTATGCATTCATTATTTTTAGAGTATGCTAGAATATCAAACGTTTAGAATGTCTATTGAAACATCGGAGATGTAAGAAAAGGATTTTACATACATCGATTGTCAGACACATGTGATAACATTGACAAAATCTAAGTATCAGAGTGAATAAATTTTTTCTATCAACATCTTTTGTCAGAGACATCGGATAAAATTGACTAATTCTAAGTATCACATTGAATAAATTCATTATCAACATCCTTTCTCGAATACGTTGGATAACATTGTCAAAATCTATGTATTAGAGTGGATAAATTCTTTATCAACTCCCCCTTTTGTCTGATACATCAGATAACATTCACAAAATCTGTGTATTATAATAAATAAATTCCTTATCATCATCCGTTTGTCGGTTACGTCAAACAAAATTGACAAAATCTAACTATCAGAGTGAATAAATTCATTATCAAAATCCTTTGTCGGATATCTCGGATAAAATTGACAAAATCTAAGTACCAATTTGAATAAATTCATTATCAACATCCTTTGTCTGAAATGTCGGATAAAATTGACAAAATCTAAGAATCAGAGTGATTAAATTCTATATCAACATCCCTTTCTCGGATACATGGGATAAAATTGATAAAATCTAAGTATCAGAGTGAATAAATGCTTTATCAACATCCTCTCAATGCATTATCAACATCATTTGTCGGGTATATCGGATAAAATTGACAAAATCTAAGTATCAGATTGATTAAATTCTATATCAACAACCCTTTCTCGAATGCATGGGATAAAATTGACAAAAGTGGCGCGCCACTATAAGTGAACCTAAATGAACTCATCTTTTTGCATATCTCTCTCTATGACTAAGTGTCTGAGCGGGTCTGCTGCCATCTATAACCGGTCTAACATGGATGTTGATAATGCATTTTGTCAATTTTATTCGATGTATCTGACATATGATGTTGATGATACATTTAAAGGATGTTGATAAAGCATTTATTCACTCTGATACTTAGATTTTGTCAATTTTATTCCATGTATTTGAGAAATGCATGTTGATATAGAATTGAATCACTCTGATACTTAGATTTTGTCAATTTTATCAGAGATATCCGACAATGGACGTTAATAATGAATTTATTCAGTCTGATACTTAAATTTTGTCAATTTTTTCCAACATATCCGACAAATGATGTTGATAAAGCATTTATCCAGTCTGATACTTAGATTTTGTCAATTTTATCCCATGTATCTGATAGAGGATGTTGATAAGAAAAATTATTCACTCTAACACTTAGAATTGGTCAATTATATTCGATGTATCTGAAAAAAGATGTTGATAAAAAAGATTATTCACTCTGACACTTAGATTTTGTCAAGTTTATCCAACACGTCAATTTTATTTAACATATCCAACAAATGATATTGATAATGCATTTATTTACTCTGGTACTTAGATTTTGTCACTTTTATCCGATATATTCAACAAAGGATGCTGATAAAGCATTTATTCACTCTAATACTTAAATTTTGTCAATTATATTCGATGTATCTGACAATAGATGTTGATATAAAAAATTTATTCACTCCGACGCTTAGATTTTGTCAATTTTATCCCATGTATTCGAGAAAGGGTTGTTAATATAGAATTTAATCAATCTGATACTTAGATTTTGTCAATTTTATCCGATATACCCGACAAATGATGTTGATAATGCCTTTAGAGGATGTTGATAAAGCATTTATTCACTCTGATACTTAGATTTTATCAATTTTATCCCCTGTATCCGAGAAAGGGATGTTCAGATAGAATTTAATCACTCTGATACTTTGATTTTGTCAATTTATCCGACATTTCAGACAAAGGATGTTGATAATGAATTTATTCACCCTGGTACTTAGATTTTGTCAATTTTATTCGAGATATCCGACAAAGGATTTTTATAATGAATTTATTCACTCTGATAGTTAGATTTTGTCAATTTTGTTCGACGTAACCGACAAAAGGATGATGATAAGGAATTTATTTATTCTAATACACAGATTTTGTGAATGTTATCTAATGTATCAGACAAAAGGGGGAGTTGACAAAGAATTTATCCACTCTAATACATAGATTTTGACAATTTTATCCAACGTATCCGAGAAAGGATGTTGATAATGAATTTATTCAATCTGATACTTAGACTTAGTCAATTTTATCCGATGTATCTGACAAAAGATGTTGATAGAAAAAATTTATTCACTCTGATACTTAGATTTTGTCAATTTCATCGCATGTGTCTGACAATAGATGTATGTAAAATCCTTTTCTTAGACCTCCGATGTTTCAATAGACATTCTAAACGTTTGATATGCTAGCATACTCTAAAAATAATGAATGCATAACAATGTAATTCATAGTATATTTTTAATGAAATAATTACATGTAGAATATTAATACAAAAATATATTATGATACATTATTAATATCAATGAGCAATTTTGGACATTTTGAATCTGTTCCATAAAATAGTTCAACGTGTTTTCTCTTGATATTGTAGCTATTGTCTTCTCTTAGTTTGTAATCAGTAGAATAATCATTATTCCATTTTGATGCATACACAATATTTACTGGTGTGTCACCGACAGGTTCAATATACGTTTCGTCTTTGGTATTATTTGATTCATTAACTGTTTGATCAATAGTAGTAACGTTTGCTGACACTATGTTTTTGATCAATTTTTCTTTATATTCCTTAGTGATATTTTCTACCAATGCCCTTTTTATTTTTCCAGCAATTTCACTGTCTATTACAACATTATTTTTACAAAGGTAACAGTTTCGGCACGTAGACAAGATATGGTTTATGATGTTAGTAGAAGAGTAGGCCTTTCTTTTCCCCTTTGCTGTCATTTGAATGCTGATACCTAAAAGATGACAATAGGCTCTATCAATAGGTAGCATGTTACCTATAGCACTAGCATGAAGATACCCCTCTTCATCAACTATTATTTTTATGTTGGAATTCTCTTTGAATACTAATATCTCTGGAAGTGATACTTTCGCATATCCACCATTTGTATAATTTAATTGTTTTGGTACTCCAAAGAAATTTAATTCCTTAGTGTCATGACAACGCCCGCATACGTTTCCGATAGTGCTACCACTTGTACTTGTTTCATAGTTCAAATACTTCTCCTTGTCAGAATTCAATGCTACAGTAACACTAACATGTAAACACATTTCTAATGGGGGGTCATCCACATTTTCAATATGCATTTAATCTTTGCTATTATTTGGTTCATTAATTGTTTGATTAATGGTAGTGACGTTTGCTGGCACTTTGTTTTTCATCGATTCATCTTTATATTCCTTAGTGATATTTTCTGCCTATGCCCTTTTTATTTTTCCGGCAATTTCACTGTCTATTATCATATTATTTTTACAGAGGTAACAGTTTCGGCACGTAGACAAGATATGGTTTATGATATTAGTAGAAGAGTATGCATGTCTTCGTTTGATCTTTCGTTGAATGCTAATACCCGAAAGTTGACGATGGGGTGTAACAAGAGGTAGCATGTTACCACAAGCACTAACAAGAAGATGTCCCTCTTCATCAACTATTATTTTTATGTTGGCATTCTCTTTGAGTGATATCATCTCTGGATATCTCACTCTTGCATATCCACCATCATAAGAGTTGAATTTTTTTGGTACTCCAAAGAAATTAAATTCCTTACTGTCATGACAATGCACGCATAAATTTCCAATAGTGCTACCATTTGTACTTGTTTCATAGTTGAAATACTTCTCCTTGTCGGCATTCAATGCTACAATACCATTAACATGTGAACACACTTTCTTAAAATGCTCCATCTTCACTTTTTTTAAAGATATGACTTATGTGTTTATCGTTCCACTGCGTAAAAAATTCTGATTTAATACATGCAATAAACTAGGTAATGTCAATAACCAGCCATAGAGTATCAGTGGGAAAGCCGCCTTGTGTCTCTGAGCAAGCATAGAGTACAATTGTTAGAGCAATAAGCATATTTCATGTCATTTTAAGATACGTGAAAAAAATGGGGGGGGGGAAGTTGGAGGGGAGGTGACCCCCTTGGAGTTTGGGGATAGGGGACCTTTGGGGGTTGTGGTCTCTGGTGGTTAGGGTCGTTGGTGCTTATGATCCTTGACGGTTTGTTCTCACATACACCTTACTACTTGATTTGCAAGGATTTCTATGGATTGTTCTGAATTTCATTATTAAAATTCTTTTCTTCCCATCTGTATCTCTCTTAGTATCAACTTTGTAGTATAGTACAACGTTAGACCCTATTTAAAATGCTAGCTAAGTTATTGCATGTATTAAATCAGAAGATGTTTTCCGTGAAACTATTGCAGTTTCTTTAAGAATGAATGGATTTTTATCCAACATCAAAATCAAATTTAATTTTCATTGAATACTTTTCATTTAAACTTAAAACACGCTGAAAGATAGTTCCCGTGAAACTATTGCAGTTTCTATAAAAATGACTAAATTTATACCCAACATCAAAATCAAAATGAGTTTCCATTTAATGCTTTTCTTTTAAACTTAAAACACGCTGAAAGATGCTTCCTGTGAAACTATTGCAGTTTCTATAAAAATGAACGAATTTCAAAATCAAACTGAATTTGCATTTAATAATTTGCATATAAACCTAAAATACGCTAAAAGATGGTTTCTATAAAACAAATACGCTAAATTGCAGTTTCTATAAAAAATCAAAATCAAAATGAAATTGCATTTACTACTTTTCGTTTAAACTTAAAAAATCCTGAAAGATGTGTAAAAATGACTATTATAGTTTCTATAAAAATGATCGAATTTTTATCTAACATAAAAACCAAAATGAATTCGCATTTAACGCTTTTCATTTAAAGTTAAAACACGCTGAAAGATGTTTTCCGTGAAAGTAATGCAGTTTCTATAAAAATGAGTGAATTTTTATCCAACATCAAAATTAAATCCAAATGAAGCTTCCGAACCATTGCCTATAAAAGTATTTCACCTTCAACTTATTGCTTTTATGCTCAAATATGAACAATGTCGCGTGGCATCCTACCTTCAGAATATAAAATATTGTGTACAAACTTTTTCGATAATTTTAAGTTGATTGCCTTTCTCGTAGCCTTTATGCTTGATAGCTTTTAGTATACTACAACGTTAGACCCTATTTAAAATACTAGCTAGTTTATTGCATGTATTAAATTAGAAGATGTTTTCCGTAAAACTATTGCAGTTTCTATAAGAATGAATGGATTTTTATCCAACATCAAAATCAAATTTAATTTTCATTTAATACTTTTCATTTAAACTTAAAACACGCTGAAAGATAGTTCCCGTGAAAGTAATGCAGTTTCTATAAAAATGACTGAATTTTATCCAACATCAAAATCAAATCCAAATGAAGCTTCCGAACCATTGCCTATAAAAGTATTTCACGTTTAACTTATTGCTTTTATGCTCAAATATGAAGAATGTCGCGTGGCATCCTGCCTTCAGAATATAAAAGATTGGGTAAAAAACTTTTTCGATAATTTTAAGTTGATTGCCTTTCTCGTAGCCTTTATGCTTGATAGCTTTTTTGTTGTATTTAGGCCAAAATATTTGTTTTGCTGTACAAACCAGTTGTAAACGACACTTTGTCACTGCATGATATCTCCTAATTCTTAAAAAGGATACTTCAACCCGAGATATGAAAGTCGATCCCTACTGGGCTGTTCCCCCTTTTTCTTGAATTTATGAGGATTGGCTTTTGTTTTCAACTTTAACAAATAGTCTAAAACCTAGTAAACTATACATATTTGGATACAGAATTAAAACTGATAATGAATTTATTCACATTGGTACTTAGATTTTGTCAATTTTATCCGAGATATCCGACAAAGGATTTTGATAATGAATTTATTCACTCTGATAGTTAGATTTTGTCAATTTTGTTTGACGTAACCGACAAACGGATGATGATAAGGAATTTATTTATTATAATACACAGATTTTGTGAATGTTATCTGATGTATCAGACAAAAGGGGGAGTTGATAAAGAATTTATCCACTCTAATACATAGATTTTGACAATGTTATCCAACGTATCCGAGAAAGGATGTTGATAATGAATTTATTCAATCTGATACTTAGAATTAGTCAATTTTATCCGATGTCTCTGACAAAAGATGTTGATAGAAAAAATTTATTCACTCTGATACTTAGATTTTGTCAATGTTATCACATGTGTCTGACAATCGATGTATGTAAAATCCTTTTCTTACATCTCCGATGTTTCAATAGACATTCTAAACGTTTGATATTCTAGCATACTCTAAAAATAATGAATGCATAACAATGTAATTCATAGTGTATTTTTAGTGTAAGAATGACATGTAGAATATTAATACAAAAATATATTATGATACATTATTAATATCAATGAGCAACTTTGGACATTTTGAATGTGTTCCATAAAATAGTTAAACATCTTTTTTCAGATACATCGAATATAATTGACAAATTCTAAGTGTTAGAGTGAATAATTTTTCTTATCAACATCCTCTATCAGATACATGGGATAAAATTGACAAAATCTAAGTATCAGACTGGATAAATGCTTTATCAACATCATTTGTCGGATATGTTGGACAAAATTGACAAAATCTAAGTATCAGACTGAATAAATTCATTATTAACGTCCATTGTCGGATATCTCTGATAAAATTGACAAAATCTAAGTATCAGAGTGATTAAATTCTATATCAACATGCATTTCTCAAATAAATGGAATAAAATTGACAAAATCTAAGTATCAGAGTGAATAAATGCTTTATCAACATCCTTTAAATGTATCATCAACATCATATGTCAGATACATCGAATAAAATTGACAAAATGCATTATCAACATTCATGTTTGACCGTTTATAGATGGCAGTAGACCCGCTCAGACACTTAGTCATAGAGAGAGATATGCAAAAAGATGAGTTCATTTAGGTTCACTTATAGTGGCGCGCCACTTTTGTCAATTTTATCCCATGCATTCGAGAAAGGGTTGTTGATATAGAATTTAATCAATCTGATACTTAGATTTTGTCAATTTTATCCGATATACCCGGCAAATGATGTTGATAATGCATTGAGAGGATGTTGATAAAGCATTTATTCACTCTGATACTTAGATTTTATCAATTTTATCCCATGTATCTGAGAAAGGGATGTTGATATAGAATTTAATCACTCTGATACTTAGATTTTGTCGATTTTATCCGACATTTCAGACAAAGGATGTTGATAATGAATTTATTCACATTGGTACTTAGATTTTGTCAATTTTATCCGAGATATCCGACAAAGGATTTTGATAATGAATTTATTCACTCTTGATAGTTAGATTTGTCAATTTTATCCGACGTAACCGACAAAAGGATGATGATAAGGAATTTATTCATTCTAATACACAGATTTTGTGAATGTTATCTGATGTATCAGACAAAAGGGGGAGTTGATAAAGAATTTATCCACTCTAATACATAGATTTTGACAATGTTATCCAACGTATTCGAGAAAGGATGTTGATAATGAATTTATTCAATGTGATACTTAGAATTAGTCAATTTTATCCGATGTCTCTGACAAAAGATGTTGATAGAAAAAATTTATTCACTCTGATACTTAGATTTTGTCAATGTTATCACATGTGTCTGACAATCGATGTATGTAAAATCCTTTTCTTACATCTCCGATGTTTCAATAGACATTCTAAACGTTTGATATTCTAGCATACTCTAAAAATAATGAATGCATAACAATGTAATTCATAGTGTATTTTTAGTGTAAGAATGACATGTAGAATATTAATACAAAAATATATTATGATACATTATTAATATCAATGAGCAACTTTGGACATTTTGAATGTGTTCCATAAAATAGTTCAACATGTTCTCCCTTGATATTGTAGCTATTGTCTTCTCTTAGTTCGTAATCAGTAGAATAATCATTATTCCATTTTGAGTAATACATAATATTTACTGGTGTGTCACCAACAGGTTCAATATACGTTCCGTCTTTGGTATTAATTTATTCATTAACTGTTTGATCAATGGTAACAACGTTTGCTGACTCTTTGTTTTTCATCGATTCATCTTTATATTCCTTAGTGATATTTTCTACCAATGCCCTTTTTATTTTTTCCGGCAATTTCACTGTCTATTAAAACATTATTTTTAAAAAGGTAACAGTTTCGGCACGTAGACAAGATATGGTTTATGATATTAGTAGAAGAGTAGGCCTTTCTTTTCCTCTTTGCTTTCATTTGACTGCTAATACCTAAAAGATGACAATAGGCTCTATCAATAGGTAGCATGTTACCTATAGCACTAGCATGAAGATACCCTCTTCATCAACTATTATTTTTATGTTGGCATTCTCTTTGAGTACTAAAATCTCTGGAAATGATACTTTCGCATATCCACCATTTGTATAATTGATTTGTTTTGGTACTCCAAAGAAATTTAATTCCTTAGTGTCATGACATCGCACGCATACGTTTCCGATAGTGCTACCACTTGTACTTGTTTCATAGTTCAAATACTTTTCCTTGTCAGCATTCAATGCTACAATAACACTAACATGTGAACACATTTCTAATGGGGGTTCATCTACCTGTTCGATATGCATTTCATCTTTGCTATTATTTGGTTCATTAATTGTTTGATTAATGGTAGTGACGTTTGCTGGCACTTGATTTTTCATCGATTCATCTTTATATTCCTTAGTGATATTTTCTGCCAATGCCCTTTTTATTTTTCCGGCAATTTCACTGTCTATTATCATATTATTTTTACAGAGGTAGCCGTTTCGGCACGTAGACAAGATATGGTTTATGATATTAGTAGAAGAGTATGCATGTCTTCTTTTGATCGTCCATTGAATGCTAATACCCTAAAGTTGACGATGGGGTGTAACAAGAGGTAGCATGTTACCACAAGCACTAGCAAGAAGATATCCCTCTTCATCAACTATTATTTTTATGTTGGAATTCTCTTTGAGTGCTATCATCTCTGGGTACCTCACTCTTGCATATCCACCACCATAAGAGTTGAATTTTTTTGGTACTCCAAAGAAATTAAATTCCTTACTGTCATGACAATGCACGCATACATTTCCAATAGTGCTACCATTTGTACTTGTTTCATAGTTCAAATACTTCTCCTTGTCGGCATTCAATGCTACAATACCATTAACATGTGAACACACTTTCTTAAAATGCTCCATCTTCACTTTTTTTAAAGATATGACTTATGTGTTTATCGTTCCACTGCGTAAAAAATTCTGATTTAATACATGCAATAAACTAGGTAATGTCAATAACCAGCCATAGAGTATCAGTGGGAAAGCCGCGTTGTGTCTCTGAGCAAGTATAAAGTACAATTGTTAGAGCCATAAGCATATTTCATGTCATTTTAAGATACGTGAAAAAAATGGGGGGGGGGCAAAAAGTTGGAGGGGAGATGACCCCCTTGGAGTTTGGGGATAGGGGACCTTTGGGGGTTGTGGTTTCTGGTGGTTAGGGTCGTTGGTGCTTATGATCCTTGACGGTTTGTTCTCACATACACCTTACTACTTGATTTGCAAGGATTTCTATGGATTGTTCTGAATTCATTATTAAAATTCTTTTCTTCCCATCTACATCTCTCTTAGTATCAACTTTTTAGTATACTACAACGTTAGACCCTATTTAAAATACTAGCTAGTTTATTGCATGTATTAAATCAGAAGATGTTTTCCGTGAAACTATTGCAGTTTCTATAGAAATGATTGGATTTTTATCCAACATCAAAATCAAATTTAATTTTCATTGAATACTTTTGATTTAAACTTAAAACACACTGAAAAATAGTTCCCGTGAAACTATTGCAGTTTCTATAAAAATGACTAAATTTATACCCAACATCAAAATCAAAATGAGTTTCCATTTAATGCTTTTCTTTTAAACTTAAAACACGCTGAAAGATGCTTCCTGTGAAACTATTGCAGTTTCTATAAAAATGAACGAATTTCAAAATCAAAACGAATTTGCATTTAATACTTTGCATATAAACTTAAAATACGCTAAAAGATGGTTTCTATAAAGAATGCGCTAAATTGCAGTTTCTATAAGAAATCAAAATCAAAATGAAATTTCATTTACTACGTTTCGTTTAAACTTAAAAAATCCTGAAAGATGTATAAAAATGACTATTACAGTTTCTATAAAAATGAACGAATTTTTATCCAACATAAAAAACCAAAATGAATTTGCATTTAACACTTTTCATTTAAAGTTAAAATACGCTGAAAGATGTTTTCCGTGAAAGTAATGCAGTTTCTATAAAAATGAGTGAATTTTTATCCAACATCAAAATCAAATCCAAATGAAGCTTCCAAACCATTGCCTATAATGGTATTTCACCTTTAACTTATTGCTTTTATGCTCAAATATGAAGAATGTCGCATGACATCCTGCCTTCAGAACACAAAAGATTGTGTACAAACTTTTTCGATAATTTTAAGTTGATTGCCCTTCTCGTAGCCTTTATGCTTGATAGCTTTTTTGTTGTATTTAGGCCAAAATCTTTGTTTTGCTGTAAAAACCAGTTGTTAACGACATTTTGTCACTGCATGATATCTTCTAATGCTTAAAAAGGGTACTTCAACCCGAGATATGAAAGTTGATCCCTACTGGGGTGTTCCCCGTTTTTCTTTAATTTATGAGGATTGGCTTTTGTTTTTAAATTTAAAAAATAGTCTAAAACCTAGTAAACTATACATCTTTTGATACAGAATTAAAAATAAACTACCTTTCGTGCCTAATTAGTTTTCAGCATTCAGTTTTTGGAGTTTTGGTAAGTAATACCGCGGCTTGATCTGATTAGACGCTCATTGCATCAAACCCTTTGTGAATTGTTTCACATGGTACAAAAAAAACTATTTCAGACTAGTACGATGCGATGTTTTGTTTTCAGTCAAGGCACAGAAAAGATTCACATGACCATGGTTACGAAGCGTTAATAGATTTGTTGGTCTTTAAAAAGACCTTTGGATAGTCATAGGCGTGATGGTTTTTATAAGAATTCATCATCCTTCATCATCCACTTGGTGTGATCCCAATCTATATCACGGATTCTGTTGTTCTTCTTCTTCTTCCTGGGATATCTTTACACATATTCCGAGCAGGAATATCTATTGGCACCCATCTGCTAAAAAATCGAACCTCGTCCTCTGGGTTGTGTATTTTACTCGGAAATTTCTCACAATTAAAATCTTCTAAGTTGAATATTGGTATATCAGATTTGCATTTGTCGATTAAAAGTTTGTCAGTGGGTAAATTCCCTTTCGTGTATAGTGCTGTTACACCAAAAAAAACTATATATTTCTTTAACTTCCTCTTGCACCACGGATAGATCCTTCCCTTCATCATAGAATGGGGCTATCATTCTATCATATAAACCTAGCTTATTTATAACGCATAATGTATTGCGCCAAATGTCTCTATTGTACGCATACATATTGTAGTTGATATGCCAGTGATAACAAGAGACTTCTCTACGATCTGTAGCCAGCAATAAAAATGCTCATTCAAAAATCACCCCACATGATGACTTCTTCAAGCCAATGAATTCGCAATCGAAAACACCATACATCCTTGACTCTGAATTCAATTCTCTTACTAATATGAACTACAATGAAAATCGCTCCTTCAAAAAAAGCATGATTATAACTAGCTGTAAACCGGTATTTCTAGAATGAGACCATTCTTTGATTACACAATTTGACAGTTTCTAGTTTTCGGTTAAAAAAAAAATGTTATGATGAGAGTCCCTCAAAAACCAGTCTGATTGCGTTATACAACCACAATTATACTCTCAAAGCGTGTTTGTTCACTTTATAGGTATATAACATAAAAAGATTGGTCGCTTTTTGCAATGTGTTCGTCAAACTGTACTGTATATGGTGTATATGGAGTATAACATCCCTGAAATCACTGGTGAAATCTTATACACCCTTACTACTGAAATCTGGTGCCCCCTTCATAGCAATGTCCCTTCCCCCATGAAAACTTCCTTCATGGAAAGATCCTCCCACATAACCCTCGACCCCCCCCTACTACCCGAAAAAATCCACCTGAAAATGTCTTTATACTTCCCAATAACCAATACTATATGTTAACATTGGGTAAAGTTCATAACTTTCAGCCCTCTCCCTTGGGACTTCGGGGGATTAAGTCATCCTAAAAGACATAGTTATCATATTTTCGACCATGTTGAAAAAAATGGCTATCTCAAAATTTTGATCGGGTGGCTTTGGGAAAAAAATGAGCGTGGGAGGGGGCCTAGTTGCCCTTCATTTTTTTTCGGTCACTTAAAAAGGGCACTAGAACTTTTAATTTCCGTTCCAATGAGCCCTCCCACGATATTCTACGACCACTGGATCGATAAGATCACCCCTGGGGAAAAAAAAAGAAAAAAAAAACAAAAAACAAACAAACACGAATCCGTGATCTTTCTTCTGGCAAAAAATGTAAAATTCCACATTTTTGTAGATAGGAGCTTGAAACCTCTGCAGTAGGGTTCTCTGATACTCTGAATGTGATGGTGTGATTTTCATTAAGGTTCTATGGCTTTTAGGGGGTCTTTTCCTCTTTTTTCGAAAATTAGGAAAATTTTCTCAGGACTATGCTTGATAAAACTTATATATTTGAAATCAGCATTAAAATCTAATTCTTTTGATGTATCTATTGGTATCAAAATTCCGTTTTTTTGAGTTTTGGTTACCATTGAGCCGGGTCGCTCCTTACTTACAGTTCGTTACCACGAACTGTTTGATAATGTATATTCATTTTGATTTTCATAGCAATTCTATTCATAGCAATATCTGCCAATTTTAAATTTAATATATTCTAATAAATAATTTCTTAGACCACACTGGCTAGGCAAGACCTAGCCAAATGTTTTTTTTTTTAATTTATTTCTAAAAGATTTGTAAATACTTTTATATTCATACTTTAATACTTTGAAATCCACTTATAAATCATTAATACATTAAACTATTCAATAAATTTATACTAATACTTAATACTTATAAAAATATTTATCTGCCCTTTTTAATAGTCGCTAGCAACTAACACCCTTCCTCGCCCACCATTTATCCAAACACATCCAATCAAAATTTTGAGATAGCCAATTTGTTCAAAGTACTTGAAAGGTACGGAAATTATATCTTTGAGGATGACAATCCCCCACAGCCCTCATGGCAAGGGTTGTAAGCTATGCCCTGGGGGCATATATGGTTTTTATTGTAAGCTTTGTGGCAGAAACTTGAAAAAGGGCTGATTTGATTGGCAATTCAAAGGACTAGTGCCCTTTTTAATAGTCGAAAAGGTTTTTATAGGTATATGTTCTAAACACTTCAAAAAGGGCTAATTCGATTTGGTTAATTCGATTCGATTTTAGAAAGCATAGAGTTTAGAACCCTACATAGATTAATTTCTGCTGGTTTTGAGTTTGACTTATTTTAATTTCTGTTTGTTTTGGGTTTCTTTCATTTATTGATACTGACTTGTGGTAGCTGTATCCTTGGTAGATTATTTGATTCTATTTTTGTTCATTTTTGGTTTAATGGAGTTCTTTACTTTATTTTGAAAAACTTATTTTGTGCAAACAGTTTTTTTGATTAATATTTATGTAAAATTGGTTCGTCAAAAAAGAAAGTAAGACAAACAAAAAGAAATCTATATATGGATAATTCTGATAAGTTCCCCACCGGGTAAAATTTCCCTAGAAAGCTCACCCCCAAAACTTCTCTTCTCGCGGAAAATTTTCCCGTGGAAAATTTTTTCTCTTCGGCAAATCCCCTCGCCCCCTCCCCCCCAAAAAAAAACCTGTATACGACCAAATAACAAATGCTATATGTACACAATGGACAAATTTTATAATTTACAGCCACTTCTTTAGAGGCTATGTGGGGTTTCACCATCCGCAGAGGCATATATTTTGAACCTTTAAACTATACTGAACAATATAGTTATCTAAAAATTTCTATCGGTGAATTTTGAGGGATAAAAGGGCGTGGGACGGTGGCTAGTTGGCCTCCGATATTTTGGTTCATTTAAAAAGGGCACTAGAACTTTGAATTCCTCTCCCGATCTTTTAGGACCAATGGTTCGATATGATTATCCCCGGAAAAATAAAACACACAAAAAAGACAAAACAAATAGATACACATTCGTGACCTTTCTTCTGGCAAAAATTTTAAAATTTGAGTTTTTGCAGATTTGAGCTTAAAACCTTAACAAAAGGTCTCTCTTTTACGCTGAATCTGATAGTGCGATTTTCATTAAGATTTCTTGACTTTCTGGAGGTACTTGCCTCAATTTCAAACTAAAAAAAATTTTCAGAGGCTCGTAGCTTTTGATAGGTAACATTAAAATTAATGAACTTAATGTATTTGGATTCAAGATAAAAATCCAATTCTTTTGATGTATCTATTTTTGTCAAAACTGAGTTTTCAGAGTTTTTGGTTACTATTATTCCGAGTCGCTCCTTAATTACGTTCGTTACCACGAATTGTTTGATCATACCCCTCAAAGTTCTCTAAAATAACACTTCAATTCAGTACTTTTGAGGTTAGTTATCCTGAACAAAATAGCTATCTAAAAGTTTTATCGGTTAATTTTGGGGGATAAAGGGGCGTGGGACGGCGGCTAGTTGGCTTCCAATGTTTTGGTTCACTTGGAAAAGGGCACTAGAACTTTAAACTTCTGTTCAAATGATTCTCCCCCCCCCCCCGATTTTCTAGGACCAATGGTTCTATACGATTCCCCCTGTAAAAATAAAACAGAAAAAAAAACAAATAAACACGCATCTGTGACCTTTCTTCAGGCAAAAGTTTTAAAACTTGGGTTTTTGCAGATTGGAGCTTTAAAAGTTAATAATAGGGTTCTATTTTACGCTGAATCTGACAGTGCGATTTTCTTTTAAAATTTCTTGACTTTGTGGGGGTGATTGCCGAAATTTCAAATTAATGCAAATTTTCAAAGGGCCATAGCTTTTGATAAGTAACATTAAACTTAATGAACTTTATGTATTTGGATTCAAGATAAAAATACAATTCTTTTGATGTATCGATTGTTGTCAAAACTGAGTTTTTTAGAGTTTTCGGTTACTATTATTCCGAGTCACTCCTTTATTACGTTTGTTACCACGAACTGTTTGAACATACCCCTAAAAGTTCTTTGAAATAACACCTCAATTCAATACCTTTGAGGTGAGTGCTTTTGGAATCAAACAATCCCCTTTTTACCAACGATAATTGGAGATAATTGCATAATTTATAATCTTCGCCCCGGGAGCTGTAGGGGCATTGAATTCTTGGAGGCACAATTGTTAGATCTTTTCACTATTATAAGAAAAACGGATAAATTTTCTATCAGTGTTGAGGGGAGGCTTCTAGGAAAGCCGAAAGGGAAGCTAGTTGCCCTCCCATCACTCTTCAACGTCCTTCTCAACATGCCTCAAAGTTTCAACTTAGTAGCCTCATTCCTCAGTCGTTCTTTAGATATTTCTTATAAGCCCTTTTGACAGAAATCCTAAATATAGTGTGTTTTGATTTTGTTAGAGGTCCCTCTTAACTTTTTTAGAAGTTTCGCTTTAAACCCCTAAGGGAGGGGGCTTGTTGCCCTCCGAATTCTTTCTTACACCCCCAACAGCATGCCCTAAAAATTTCATCTTAATTTCCTCTGACGTTCTCAAGATATTGAAGATGCGCCCTTTTAATAAACTGGATGCCCTTAGTGATGTTCAATTTTTCAATCCACCCTTCAGCATTGCTCAAAGTTTCATCTTATTACAATTAGTATTTTTGGACACAGCCAAAATCAAACATTTCCCCTTTTCACAATGAGAGATCCTACGCGTAAATAACTGGCGAATAGCCCATAATAATGGACAAATTGGCAAATTTTTTACAATCCTTTCCTCAGGGATGTGGGGGGTATGGCATCCCCAGAGGCACAGTTATTTGACCTTTTAAATATTTGAACAAAGCGAATACACAAAATTTCGTTCAGTGATGAGAGGGCATCTAGAAAGGGCAAGAGACGGGGGCTGGTTGTCCTCCTATCCTTCTTCAACACCTTCCTGTAACACAGTCTGAAACTTTCAACTTATTACCTTCAGCCGTTCCTTGGATATTGCTGATACACCCTTTTGACCACCAGCTTTCACATAATGTGTTTTGAATTTGTCTGAATTCCCCCTCAAGACGTTCTTAAAGTTTTGCCGCAATACCCTAAGTCTTTTTGGAAACCCAGGATCAAACATGCCAAACACTGCACTAGGACTGCCTAAGTAAAGAACGAAGGGCACAATGTATTTTTTTCACCAAGGCACTTTGTATAGAAGGAGCTCATGCAGAGATCCAGAGATACATTTATAAAAAAAAGAAACAAACACTAATCGCCTTTCACCTGCCAAGAAAGGCAATAAGCTTGGAAGACAAGCGAGGTTATCACTCTGAGCTAATTAAAACCATAAACTTACTTCAACTCAACTCACAAGAAACTCAACTGATCTTCATCAGTTGAAATGAAGAAATGAAATGAAAAAAGATAAAGATAAAAATACAAGAAGACAAGGAGTTGTCACAGAGACTTCGGAAGGAGCTCATTTGATTAGAAATTGAAAGCTCTATTGCCCATTTCAAGAGACAAAAGTAATTGGAGTGAAACCAGCACCTCCCTTCCATGACCATTTGTTACCCAAATACATCCAATAAAAATTTTGAAATAAACATTTTGCTCAGTATAGTTGAAAGGTCCAATAATTATGTCTCTGGGGATGTCAACCCCCCTTAGCCCTTGGAGCAAGGGTTGTAAGTTATGCAGTTTACCAATTGTTTACGAATAGTATTTCTGATTGCTAACAGGGAGCATGTTTGACCTTTAGTGTCTAAGAAGACCAAGGGCATACAGGTGAAGCCTTCGAAAAATTTTGAGTGGAGTGTTGAGTTAAATTAAGACATTTTATGTGCATAAATATTGTCAAAAGGGCGTAGCTAAAGAATGAAAGAGGGTATTAAGTTGGAACTTTAAGGGAATGATGAGGGGAGTGTTCAACAGAAAGTGCCAAAGTGCCAAAAGGCAATATATGCAGACTACTGCTGCTACTAGCAAGAGGTGCCACTGTTAGTACTACTACCAATCCTACTATTACTATTACTACTACTAGTGCTTCTACTACTACTACTATGACTACTACTACAGTTAAGGCTTAGGGTATGAAGGTGATTTAGGACTATTTTAGGAATGGCTTGGAATATGAACTAAAGACTTAAAGAGGACTTCAAGTATGAACATTAAGAGGGCTATTTGTGGGGGATGTTGAACTAACCAAAAGGCAATATTTGCACGCTACTACTAATAATACTTCTACTACTACTACTACTGCTACTGCTATTACTATTGCTACTACTACTGCTACTACTAAATTTAAGGGTGTTAAGGCAAAAATTTCAGGGAACATTGAGACAGTTTTGAACTGAATCAAAACACACTATGCGCATACAGGTTGCCAAAATGGCGTATCACTAATACCCTAGTAGGTGTCTGTGGTATGAAGTTAAAACCTTCAGTGGGTGTTGCAGGGGATGTTGAAAAAACAAAGGTGCTATGTGCACACTGCTACTAATGCAATTGACACTGGTACAACTATTGCTAATACTAAAGCTAAAGGTATTAAGCTGAAGCTTTCAGGGAGTGGTAAGGGGGATAATGAACTAAATCAAAAAGCGTTATAAGCACGTAAAAAGTTGTACCAGCAATATCTCAAGAACGGCTTAGATTGAAAGTTGATACTGTCAGGGTATGTTGAGTTGGATTGGTTTGTTCAAAACCAGTGAGGTTTGTTCAATACTGTAACTAGTGAGGCTAATGGTATTAAGGTATGTAAGATATAAGGCCGAACTGGCTAGCCATGAAAAAAACAAAGAGAAAACAGAAATCTCAAGATGAAGAAAACAAACGGGACTAAGGTCAGTATCATAGGCACCGCAATAGCGTTGCCTAAGTAAAGAACGCTGTAGGGAAAATGTTTTTTTTTTTTTTTTTTTTTTTTAGACCAGGGCACTTCGTATCGAAGGACTGGTCGTAGAAACCTCAAAATGGGCTCATTCGATCAAGAATTGAGAAGACTAGTACTCTTTTTAATAGTCAAAAGTGATTGGAGGGCAACTAACCCCCCTCCCACGCCCACCATTCCCCAAAACACGTCCAAACAAAACTTTGAGATAGCCATTTTGATCTATGTAATTGAAAAGTCTAGAAATTATGTCTATGAGGATGACACATCCCCCACAGCCCTCAGGGCAAGGGTCGTAAGTTATGCCCTGGGGTTATGTGAGGTATATACAGAAAGGATGATCGTATAACCTTTGAAGGGGGCACAATGGATTGATAATCAGAAGTTCCAGTACTCTTTTTTAGATTCAGAGTGATCGTAGGGTGGATACCCTCCCTCCCAAACCTCGTATTTTCCCGAAATGCGTGTAATTTCAATTTCAAGATGGCCATTTGTTGTCGTAGAAACTTCGAAAACAGCTCATTCGATTGAAAATGAAAGGGCCAGTGCCCATTTCGATAGTCTAAAATGATTAAAGGGCAACTAACCCCCCTTCCACGCACACCATTTCCCAAACACACCCAATAAAAGTTTTAAGATAGCCATTTTGTTCAACTTAATTGAAAGGTCCAAAAATTATATCTATGAGGGTGGCAACCCTCCCCACAGCCCTAAGGGCAAGAGCTGTAAGTTATGCCCTTGGGGCATATAAAGTATATATAGAAAGGGTGATCGTATAAACTTCAGAGGGGGGTCATTGCATTCGTAATCAGAAGCTCTAGTGCCCTCTTTAAGTCTCAAAGTGTTCGGAGGGTATATACTCCTCCCCCACACCTTGTATTATCCTGGAAAGCATCTGATAGAAATTTTGAGATGGCCATTTGTTGTCGCAAGAAACTTCGAAAACAGCTCATTGGATTGGAAATTGAAAGGGCAAGTTTCTTTTTTAATAGTCGAAAGTGATTGGAGGACAAATAACCCCACCTTCCTCGCCCACCCTCTCCCCAAACAAATCCAATCAAAATTTTGAGATAACCATTTTTATGTCTTTGAGGATGACAACAACCCCCCCCCCACCACAGCCTTCAGGGAAAGGTAAGTTATGCCCTGGGGGCATATAAGTTATATATAGAAAGGGTGATCCTATAAACTTCGGAGGGGGCTCGTTGGATTGGCAATAAGAAGTTCTAGACCCCATTTTAAGATTCAGGGTGATCAGAGGGTGGATAACCCCCACTTCACAAACCTCAGATTTTCCCGTAATGCATATGACAGAAATTTTGAGATGGCCATTTGTTGTCGTAGAAACTTCAAAAAAGGCTAATTAGATTGGAAATTGAAAGGGCTAGTGCCCTTTTTATTAGTAAAAAATGATTGGACTGCACTAAGCCCCCCTCCCACACCCAGTCAATTCCCCAAAAACATCTAATCAAAATTTTGAGATAGCCATTTTGTTCAGTGTAGTTGAAAGGTCTGGAAATTATGTCTTTGATAACCCCCATACCTTCTCAAGACCAGAACATAATCTGCATTTTACTGAAAAATAAAAGTTGGTGTGGATTGTTAGTTTAATATACATACACTGATATATATTCCTTAAAGTTTTAATAATTTTTAATTTATTAAAGTTAAAAAAGTTAAAACATTTTAAACATATTTTGTTTATTTAAATCATGCAAAAAATAACCGAATCAAACTCAAAACGAGCACAAAGTAACATGAGTAGGGCTGGCAGCCCCCATGCCTTCTCAAGACCAGAAAATAATTTGCACTTTACTGAAAAAATACATTTAAAATATTTTCACTTTGTTTTTACATTTAAAATCGTTTCACTTTGCTTTCACTTGTTTAAAATGTTTTTTACTAGATATATGTTGGGGGAAGTCCTCCCCCTTGTACTCCAACTACAGCAGGTGTGTCTGGTGCCCTTTTTAGGAGTAACAAGATGTTGGAGGGAAAGCAGCCCATCTCTCAAGCCCATTCATTTTCCAAACAAATCCATTCAAAATTTTGAGACAGACATTTTGTTCAGTATAGTAGAACGGTCCAGCAACTATGTCTTTAGGGATATTAGGCATATCAACCCCAGACAATAATGTTATGGCTCCATTATACTTTAAAACTAAATGTTACTCTAAAATAAATCAAAAGGCATTGTGTTAAATGGTTGCCAGTAAGACACCTCAGCAATATATCAAGAACGACTGGGAATATTAAGTTGTAATTTTTGGCGGTGCTACTTCTGCTCTTACAATTTAAATCAAACAGTTCGTGGTAACGAACCGTAAGTAAGGAGCGACCCGGCTCAATAGTAACCGAAACTCTAAAAACGGAATTTCGATACCAATAGATACATAGAAGAATTTAATTTTTATGCTGATTTCAAATATATAATTTTTATCAAATTTAGTCTTACCCATCAAAAGGTACGCGCCTGAGAAAATTTGCCTTATTTTCGAAAAAAGGGAGAAACAACCCCTAAAAGTCATAGAAATCTAATGAAAATCACACCATCAGATTCAGCGTATCAGAGAACCCTAATATAGAGGTTTTAATCTCCTATCTGCAAAAATGTGGAATTTTGTATTTTTTGCCAGAAGAAAGATCACGAAGCGTGTTTTTTTTTTTTTTTTTTTTTTTTTTTTTTTTTTTTTTTTTTTTTTTTTTTTTTTTTTTTTTTTTTTTTTTTTTTTTTTTTTTTTATCCAGTAGTCCTATAATATCGTGAGAGGACTCATTCGAACTGAACTTAAAAGTTCTAGTGCCCTTTTTAAGTAACCAAAAAAACTGGAGGGTAACTTGGCCCTCTCCCACGCTCATTTTTCCCGAAGTCACCCAATCAAAATTTTGAGATAGCCATTTTGCTTAGCATAGTCGAAAACCTAATTAATATGTGTTTGAGGTTGACTTAGTCCCACACAGTTCCCGGGGGAAGGGCTGCAAGTTATAAACTTTCCCCATTGTTTACATATAGTATTCGTTATTGGGAAGTATACTGGTGTTTTCAGGAGGAATTTTTTTCTAGTGGAGGGTCGGGGTCAGAGTAGGGCTTACAGGGGAGGATCTTTCCATGGAGGATATTTCCCTGGGGGAAGAAACATTTCCATGAAGGGGGCGCCAGATTTCCCAGCATTATTTAAAAAACGACCAGAAATTAAATAAAAAAAAAACAAGTTTTTTTCAACTGAAAATAAGGGGCAACTTCAAAACTTAAAACGAACAGAAATTATTACATATATGAGAGGGTTCGCCCCCTAGTCAATATCTCGCTCTTTACGCTGTAGTTTTTTAGTAGTTTCAAAAAAGCTATCTATTCTAATTGACCGGCCTTTGTGATTCAGGGGTTTGTGATTCGAATAAAATTCGAGCTCTAGCGTAAAGAGCGAGGTATTGACTAGGGAGCGAACTCCCTAATATGCGTAATAAAAACATACGAATATAGAAATTCGTTACGTAAGTTTTTTCCTAAGTTACGTCAGAAAAAAATTTCGAGAAAGCCAATTAGCTAAAAAAAGAAGAATTAATATGCGAATTTCGTTTTAATTATTCATGTATGATGAGCCAGAATCAAAGCTACATTAGTTGAAAAACGTTCAGAAATTAACTAAAAAAACAAGTTTTTTTGACTGAACTAAGAAGCGACATTAAAACTTAAAACGAACAGAAATTATTCCTTATATGAAAGGGGCTGTCGCCTCCTCAACGCCTTGCTATTTACGCTAAAGTTTGATTCTGTCTCAAAACTTTATTTTGTAAACAATAAAAAACCTTAGCGTAAAGAGCGAGGCGTTGAGGAGAGGACAGGCCCTTTCATATACGGAATAATTTCTGTTCGTTTTAAGTTTTTATGTCGCTCCTTACTTTCAGTTACAAAAACTTGTTTTTTTAGTTAATGAATAAAAAGAGTGTAAGTGTATCCAGGTTGTCAAAGAGAATAGATAGAATCTTTTGGGAATAATATTAAGTTTTATTTTATAGGTCAAACTTTCGAAGCTATAAAATTAAATTAAAAGATCCTGTTTGTGTGAGGACTAAAAATTGTTGTAAAAGTATCTGCAACATACAAATAGCAACCCAATACAATGGATTCTTATATAAGATTAATTAAAAAAAAACTTTTCCCACAAAATAAGTTTTTCAAAGAAAAGTAAAGAACTCCATTAAACAAAAAATGAGCAAAAATAAAATCAAATAATCTACCAAGCGTGAAACTGCCACAAATCAGCATCGATAAATAAATGAAACCCAAAACGAACAAATATTACAATAATTAACCGAGTCAAACTCAAAACGAGCAGAAATTAGCATAAGTTGGGGCTCAAACCCCTATGCCTTCTAAGGCCAGAACAAAATTTACACTTTACTGAAAAAATATAAATATTTTTACTTTTATAACTTTAATAAATCAAATAATATTAACATTTCGATTACTAAAGTAGGAAGGGCATAATATATATGAAACGAACACATGTGCTGCCATCTACAATTGACTCTAACACCGACAGGTTATAATTTATTCAAGGATTATCGATAGAGTCTAATGGGGTCAAGGTCAATTGATTTGTTGTTGTTCGTTCAGGTGTAATGACACTGGGGCGAAGTTTGCACATGCGTACTACGGGGAAGAGATGTATTGATCTAGAACAAGAGGGGGAAGTGGATTTCCGAGAAATTGATTGCGTAATCGAAGGGGAAGTGGATTTCTGAGAACTTGATTTACATAAATGAAGGGGAGAGGATTTCTGAGAAATTGATTTACATAAAAGAGAAGTGGATAGAGAAGTGGAGAAGTGGATATTATCGGAGAGGGGTTGTTGTGGATATAATTGTTCATAGTATCCATGCTTGACACTCACATCAACATTTTTTGCAGTGAATAGATTCAATGAGGAGGTGATTGAAGGTTGAGAATCCTTATGCGGTAGGTAGGACATCTTAGGAAAAGAAATTTCCTCCCCTTCATAAATGAAGGGGAGAGGATTTCCGAGAAACTGATTTACATAAAAGAGGGGGAACTAAATTTCCGAGAAATTGATTACATAATCGGTGAGGGAATGTATTGATCCTTTAACAGGAAACAGGATCACGTGTCTCCCTCTAAGCCAATCAGGGAGTCGGAAATATTAGCGGGAGAGGATTGCAGAGAATATAAGGAAAGGATTTTTGCTATAGTTTTTATTAGTGTGTGAATAGAATTCCTCCGATTGGAGGTGCCTCTCAATTCCTTGTATGATTTGGGTGTCATCAGCATGAATTGCATATAGCTTGTATAATTTGAGAGATTGTTGCTTGTGCTCACCAGCGTGCCATTGATGTAGACACTGATTTGACGAAATAAATTATGTAATATACAATTTTCATAGGATATTCCATCGGCAACAATTGGCGATGTATTATCGGATATTCGGACTTTCATTTGTAAATCTATAAATGTCGAAGACATATCCATAAAGTAGTCTTCATTGGAATAAATTTTAAAGTGGATATTATCGGAGAGGGGTTGTTGTGGATATAATTGTTCATAGTATCCATGCTTGACACTCACATCAACATTTTTTGCATTGAATAGATTCAATGAGGAGGTGATTGAAGGTTGAGAATCCTTATGCGGTAGGTAGGACATCTTAGGAAAAGAAATTTCCTCCCCTTCATAAATGAAGGGGAGAGGATTTCCGAGAAACTGATTTACATAAAAGAGGGGGAACTAAATTTCAGAGAAATTGATTACATAATCGGTGAGGGAATGTATTGATCCTTTAACAGGAAACAGGATCACGTGTCTCCCTCTAAGCCAATCAGGGAGTCGGAAATATTAGCGGGAGAGGATTGCAGAGAATATAAGGAAAGGATTTTTGCTATAGTTTTTATTAGTGTGTGAATAGAATTCAAAGGAGCGAGAACAGTTTGACTTTACTCATTTGGATATATTTGCGCTGATGATGAGTGGAATGTTTACCCTATTAGAAGTTGATAGAGGAGTTGGTAGCAATAATACAAGAGCACCAAACATTGCGGTGGAAATCACGAGAGGATCACGGCTTTGTCTGGAATGGGATGAAGTATATGCAAGATATGTGATATCCTTGAGCAAATTTAAAATGGAGGATCAATTATGCTTCGCTGCAAAAGTTGATATAGCACATGTGAATAGACTTCAATGTGCTTTAAGTGCATTAGTGAAGCATATCGAAGACAATAAACTGTATCGCTAATTGTACATGTCTAATATTATTGTTGTAATTATCCAATAAAATTGTTTCGAAATCGAAAATGTTCCCTTTCTTTTTGTTAGAATGTTAGGCTAACGAAACATGGTTAGTCGAGAGTCAGCACTCAGAGTGAAAGGATTGAAAAATGAATAAATTCGAGAAAGAGAGAATTAGATCGAATCTGGTGTTTATGGAAAAACATTTGATTTTGAAAGATAATTTTCTCGAGTTATCCCTTCAACGCAGGATATTCTCTCGGGGAACACTTGACAACATAATGAAAACTGATTCTCCCCCATTGGACTATTGTATGAAACTTTTCTGATGTGATTCAAATGCTTATACTAAATTTATTGATATATTAATTGGAACAAAGCAGAATAATATCGTGGATATACTTTTGAAACATTGCCATAGATTCAATGTAGATGGCTCCCCCACCATTCGAAAGAGGTGACGTCACAGAGTTACTCCTCTCACCTTACCTACACCCTGAATTTATCGAACGAGGACGATCAGTTTCGTTTTAGCTGTGAGAGAGTTGACATCGGAAACAAAAAAAAGTTCTATACATGTCCACTATGCATGTACACTCTTGGCAGTTGGACTCAATGTGAGAATTGTACAATTATTGCTGACTATAATGAAAAGTGCAAATTATGTAATCTTTGTAAATTACATAGAGGCTATGCAGTACAAATTAAAGGATGTAATTCATGTCTTGAAGATTTTTGTGACTCTCACCCTAGAGGACATCTGTGCTCCAATTGTCACTTTGACAAATGTGATCAGTGGGAGAATACTTACCTCGGTATGATTGGAAAGAATCCCAAACGTGATTTTAGTTTATTTCTACGAGATTGGTTTCGTCGTGGATTTAAATTATTCTGGGAGGAAGAATCTGGTCTACGATTCAACTGTTGGGGTAACAAGACAATTTGGTTTCTAAGTCATCGTTGTGACGACACTGCCTATTATGACTATAAACCAAGTGATTTTGTATTTGGCAGTTACCGAATGTGATTCACCATTTGAAAGCCCTGTTTGTGATATTGCTTCAAATAGACAGATTGAAATTCGTGAATTTCATAATATGAATGCAAATAGTATCATTGACTATGCAAAGAGATATGACAAGAGTGAAGTTCCATTATACTGTAGAAAATGTGACCCTGACTTTGCAGCCAATCAAGATCAATATACAGTGAATCCAAATGATTTAACAGCATTAGTGGTTCACGACAGTTGCCTATACACCGAAGAAGAAGAAATGTAAAGTGAAGATTTAAGAGACATTGTTGTATATATACATTTTATTAATAAATAAATTCACATACATTTTTTAAGAACTTTGCTCTTAGGGCACTAAAATCAATATTATACAGGTCAGAGAGGATATTTTCCACTAGAAAGTCGTTCAGACGTGGATTGTCTACATAAATGTTGAGAAACTGCGTGTAAGTATAGCCTCGCCATCGGAACACAAAATATGGTAGTGCATGGAAGCCACAGCTTTTAGTCGTCAGATCCTTTAAATTGACTGTTGGATAGTCATGGGGGTGATGGGTATTATAAAAATTCATCATCCTTCATCATCCACTTGGTGTGATCCCAATGTATATCACGGATTTTGTTGTTCTTCTTCTTCTTCCTGGGATATCTTATACACATATTCCGAGCAGGAATATCTATTGGCACCCATCAGCTAAAAAATCGAACCTCGTCCTCTGGGTTGTGTATTTTACTCGGAAATTTCTCACAATTAAAATCTTCCAAGTTGAATATTGGTATATCAGATTTGCATTTGTCGATTAAAAGTTTGTCAGTGGGTAAATTCCCTTTCGTGTATAGTGCTGTTACACCAAAAAAACTACATATTTCTTTAACTTCCTCTTGCACCACGGATAGATCCTTCCCTTCATCATAGAATGGGGCTATCATTCTATCTTATAAACCTAGTTTGTTTATAAAGCATAATGTATTGCGCCCAATGTCTCTATTGTACGCATACATATTGTAGTTGATATGCCAGTGATAACAAGAGACTTCTCTACGATCTGTAGTCAGCAATAAAAATGCACATTCAATAATCACCCCACATGATGACTTCTTCAAGCCAATGAATTCGCAATCGAAAACACCATACATCCTTGACTCTGAATTCAATTCTCTTACTAATATGAACTATAATGAAAATCACTCCTGCAAAAAAAGCATGATTATAACTAGCTGTAAACCGGTATTTCTAGAATGAGACCATTCTTTGATTACACAATTTGACAGTTTCTAGTTTTCGGTAAAAAAAAAATGTTATGATGAAAGTCCCTCAAAAACCAGTCTGATTGCGTTATACAATCACAATTATATTCTCAAAACGTGTTTGTTCACTTTATAGGTATATAATATAAAAGGAGTGGTCGCTTTTTGCAATGTGTTATTCAAATTGCACTGTATGTGGTGTATATGGAGTATAACATCCCTGAAATCACTGGTGAAATCTTATACACCCTTACTACTGATTTCCCAGAATTATTTAAAAAAAAACACCAGAAATTATATAAAAAACAAGTTTTCCAACTGAAAGTAAGGAGCAACATCAAAACTTAAAACGACAGAAAACATTACGTATATGATTGGGTTCACCCCTAGTCAATACCTCGCTCTTTAAGCCAAAGATTTTTTAGTGCTTTCATAAGAGCTATTTATTCTAATTAACGGAATTTGTGATTCAGGGGTCATTTTTAAAGATTTGGAACAAAATTTGGACTTTAGCTTAAAGAGCAAGGTATTGACTAGGGGGGCAAACCCTCTAATATGCGTATTAAAAATACATGAATAGAAGTTCGTTCCGTAAGTTAATTCGTAAGTCACGTATATTTATTACTAATAAAAACGTTCGTAAATAAAATTAAACAAGTTTCGAGAAAGCTATTTAACCAAATAAAAGTATAATTAATATTCAAATTTTGTTTTGATTATTCATGTACGGTAAGCTAAAATTAAAACCTGCATTAATTTAAAAACGATCAAAAACTAAATAAAAAAAACAAGTTTTTTTAACTGAAAGCAAGGAACGACGTTAAATCTTAATACGAACAGAAATTATTCCGTATATGAAAGGGGCTGTCCCCTCCTCAACGCCTCGCTCTTTACGCTAAAGTTTTTATTTTTTTAAAATAGAGTTGTGAGAAAGTCAAACTTTAGCGTAAAGAGCGAGGCTTTGAGGAGGGGACAGCCCCTTTCATATACGGAATAATTTCTATTCGTTTTAAGTTTTAACGTCGTTCCTTACTTTCATTTAAAAAAAACTTGTTTTTTTTATTTAATAATCATAAACAGCTTCAGGTTAAAACTAACCAAAAGCAAGGCATTGTTAGTCTCTGTTTTCCTCTGAGAGGCTAGAGTGTCGCTCGTTGTTTAATGGAAAGAAAACGTGCTTTTAAAACCCGTTTTTCTTCTTTTATTACTACATTCTAACAAATTTAAAACAGCTCAAAATTATAGGATTTTTTGTATTTAAGTATAGTTGAAACAATGAATTTAATATGCATGCTAAGCCTAATAACAAAGTGCTTTCATATTTATTTTATTTCTTTTAAATCCAAAGGGCTCAAGAGAGCAAACACTGAGCCCTGGTGACAAACTTTTTTGTGATCCCTTTCTCAGTTTCTCTTTTGGCAATATCATTTAATATCATAGCAAAACATTGCAAAAAATAACATTGGCAAAGGGCATTGAAAGTGGGGTAACCCTTCCACTCAAATATCCTGAGTGGATATTAAGTTATAAACGACAGGGTAGCTGTAGTCAAACAACAAAAATTATCTCATGTGAAGTTTGAAGCTAGGTACACTCTCTAGTTCACAATAGAAACCCTCTTGTTACAATTCTTGAGTAATTATTTCTTTGACAGATTATTCTTTAAGACCTTCCAGAAGAAGGTGGGAATAACTTACAAAAGCCTTGAGTATATGCTGGCCTGTGAGTCCAGCACTTCAGACGCTTGATGTTTTATACTTGAGCTTCTGAATTCAGGTATATTAGCCTCTAATTTTGAAGAAATACTAAATATTAAGTGAGTTTGTTCCAAACTTATATTACTTGGATTTCCAATCGTCGTATAAAGCAAGGACAGTGCGTTAGGTGCTTTCAAAATATGATAAAGCAGGTAGCCAGGTCCTTTCAAGATATAACGCTTTTTCTAAGTTGATTTGCCTGCAAGGAACGGCTAACTGCATATCTAAGTTTTTAAACTGTATGCCAAGGGAGAAAGACATTTTTTTCAGTAAGCTAATAATACTGATGAGACGAAGTCTTTCTGAAGTAGTCAAACTTTATGAAAAAAAATAATCTTTTCTTCGATATTATCTACAAATGAAATTGAACTAAAAAAGCACAAAAAGTATTTTCTTAAATAATAGGCACTGAATCACTTCAGTGGTGGTTCTGGCTGGCCCCTCTTTTGCACAGGGTAAAAATCTTTATTAGCCCCTCTCCCCTGTCTACCATAAATTATCAGGTTAAATTTTTAAAAAAATTTCGTTTATTAACAAAAATTTCCATTTATTAAAATGACTTTCTTACTTTAGCCTCTACAAAACTATTAATTATCTCCACTGGATATCCTGTAATATACGGACAGGTTTGAATACAAAATATCATAAAGACAATGATATAAATTAAATTTGGCCTGCTTACTTTTATTTTCAAGGAATTATGACTAAGTTATGGGGAAAAAATAGAAATTTTGAACTAAATTTGCTTATACTTACTGCCAATGCACGCCCTCAACTTTATTAAAAACAAAATAAAAAATTACAAAATTTTTATAACCGCTTCATTATTTATTTGAAATTTTGCGCCCCTAAAATTTCTGTACCCGGAGAAAGTGCCTCTTTTGTCTCCCTCCCCCTAAAACCGCTTCTGAGTCATTTCTAGCGTGTTACTTTAAAATAGACTAGTTTTATTTATGAACTTTTAACAGCAAACCTCCCAGAGAACCTTTTCTTGCACGAAAAGAAACAGAACAATTTTGACAAGCTGACATTAATTTGACTGACATTAATTTAATTTGAATCTACATATTGTAAATAGACGTTTATGGGAACTTTAGTACAACATTTACCCACCAATTCCCCACAAAATGATAAACTGGAACATTGCCAGTTGGTACAAAAACAAGACATTGAGCCTTTAAGAATTAAAAAAAACATGCTATATCAAATAAAAGTATCGAAGGACAATATTACTTACAATAAATAGAAACTAGTTGGAATATGCTGCCCCCACCTCAACATCCTGCTCTTTACTCTAAAGTTTAAAAGTGCTTTAGTAAATAAAGCTATGGACTTTCAACAAATGCAATCAATGGGTAATTACAGATGTTTGATTTACAAATTGCCTATAAAACGTTAGAACTGTAACATTCTCTTTTTTTAAATCTATGCATATAAATAAGCGCTTCTGTTGGTAACTGAAAAGCACTTTTTATCCAATGTGCCTTTGTGTCATCCTTAAAGCATATGAGGTAAACGTTCAAACATTAGTTTGAAGGAGTTTGAAGAGTGTGGTTTGAGGAGGAGGAAGCCCACCTCAAGTTTGGAATAATTACTGTTCGGTTAAAGTTTTAACACCCCTCTCTACTTTCACTTGAAAAAAGTTGTTTTTTATATTCTATTTTTTATCATTTTTTATATTATATGCAGAGTTAATCTACCATAATTTACATCCCTTTTCCCGGGGGCTGTGTTGGCCTTGGCATCCCAAGAGACTTTTGACGATGAGTAAGAATTTATTTGACGATTTTGAACCAAGTGACTATTCCAGAATTTTGATCAGTGCTGAAAGGATCGGGTATCTTAAAAAGGCAAGGGGACCTTTTCCTTCCACACACATTTCAACATGCCCTGACTTAATATCCATACCAACTTATAATGACTTGTCACCTTAATATCCTCAGTCATTCTCGTGATATTGCTGATGCACCCTTTTGACAACCAGCATGCACATATCGTGTTTCAATTTTAGTGAACACACTCCCTCAACTTTTCCTGAAAATAGTCATAAGTAGAAGTAGTCGCAATTGCAAGTAGTTGCAAGTTATTATGTTCGCAGTCGCAAGTAGTCACACCTGCAGACGCAACTAATCCCAGTTGCAGCCACAGTAGTATTACTAGTAGTACTGCATACTGGCCCTGGAGGTTTCAAATTAATACCTTTAGCCGTTCCTAAGATATTGCAGATTCCTCCATTTGATAGAATAGATAAACATAGTGTCTTTTGGTTGAATTAAGCATCCTCCTCAACATTCACATCCCCCCTCTCCCAATGCTAAATCTTGTATGTAATCCTTGGGCACACTAAATAATATATAACCATTACCCTGGGACTTTGGGGCTTGGTATCCTTAAAGATCTAGTTATTAGACCTCGTGACTATTTGAATTTTTTCAAAATTTCGATCAGTTTTTGTGAGGAGCTTTTTAAATAGGGCATGTTGGGAAGTTAATATCCCAAGCGTTCCCTGAAATATTCCTCATGAACCCTTTTTGACAACCATCGTGTATATAGTGTGTTTTGATTTTGCTCAATATCCCCTCGTTGTTTCCTGGAAGTATTCGCAAGTAGTTACAGCTACAGTCGCAGGTAGTCACCGTCGCAAGTAGCCACAGTCGCCGATAGTTGTAATCGAAGTCGCCAGTAGTCATAGTTAAAAGTAGTTTCCGTGACTAGTGATCTTAGTCCCAGTCGTAAGTATCCGCAGTAGTAGTTGCAAATAGCCACAAGCAGTCACAGTCACAGTAGCAGCAGCATTAGTAGTTGCCCTGAAAGTTTCAAGCTCCAAGAATAGGGACAAAAAGTCAAACTTTAACGTGAACAGTGAATCATTGGCAAGGGGAAAGTCCTCCTCCTATATGGAATATTTTCTGTTTGTTTTAAGTTGAAATGTTGGTCCTTCCTCACACTTCTTTTATAACCTGTTTTTTTTTTTTCTGGTCATTTTTTCAAGATAATTCCAGGAAATCTGCATCCTCCCTAATGATAGAACCCCCCATGAAAAATTCCTCCAGGGAAGTTCCTCCTACATAAAATCCCCTCAGGAAAATTACCCCAGACAATTCCATACTCGCTGAAAATTTTCCCCAGAAATATTCTGCGGACAATTCCGCTGAATATATTCTCCTTAGCCTATTCTTTAGCCTACTTTCTGTTGAAATATGACTGGTTTTTTGTTTAGTTTTCAGATTGTATTTCAAATAATGCCAAGAATCTCCCCCTCCGTGGGAAATTTTTCCCAGAAATCTCCTATTGGAAAGACACATCCTGCCCGCATAAGGTCTTTTTTCAACTCTAAATGCACTTTTATTTTGGACTAACCTCGTTTTTCATGGTAATGGTGCTAGGCCTTGGTTCCATGTTTCCTCCCGTTGCTGTGAGGGGATGTTGAATTGAGGGGTTCCAATGGGGTTCTAATGGGATTTTGATTTGAGGGGTTGTGTGGGCTAATTTGCTTAGTGTGTCCAGGGTAACAATTGACTCCTTTAGAACTTTCGGTAATTTCTTTTCATCATACTGCAAATTTTCCGTGGCATAATCGCATAATCATTTGGAAAGTTTCTCCCGTGGAAAATTTCCCAATTAACAATTTTTCCCGGAGAAAATTTCCCCAGGCAGGATTTCTCATGGCAAAAATCTCTCCCCCACGGAAAAATCCCCAAGGCAATTTCAACCTCGCTGAAAATTTGAAATTATATTTATATCAATTTGAAAATAGATTGAAATTATATGCATTAACTTGATATCAGTAAGATCTAACATGTCCTTCTGTCTGCTAAATGCATCTATGAAGCATCTGGTTAAAAAGCAATTTTCAAAATCCAGGCCCTCTTAACAGTTCATATCGTCCCTGAAAGCCCGTTTTTTCTATCTTTTGAAAGTTCAAATTAAAGTGACTATTTGAATGTTTTGATCCGATCGCATGTGCAGCTGCGCTCAGCAGTACAAAAACACCGAAAGGGCGAGCGGTCACCATATGGTCGTCTTGGGACCTTAACAGCCACACTAGAACTTTTAATTTTAAACCAAAGGAGCCATCTCCCAGTTTTTGACAATTATTCACTCTTGGCGATGAGGCCAGCATAAAAAGTGTCTCTTTTTTCTAAGTCTCCACTAGCTGTTGTCACTTGATTCCAAATTCTAAAATTTAATAAACTTAAACAATTTTGACTGGAACGCAATAATTTAAAGAAATAATAAATAAATAAAATCATAATGCTTATTTTATATAGTTGTAAAATAGACTAATACAAATATTTAATCCCTAGTCTAAAAATATTTTCTTTATTATATTATAAAAATTATAAATTAAAAATATATATTAATATATTATATTATATAAATTAAAAAATTAAAAATTATAATATTATAAAAATATTATTATCTATTGTTAAATAAATAATTTAACAAAATAGCGCTATAGTCTAAAAAATAGATCAATTTTGATAACCCTGTTAAATAATATAAAGACCAAATAAAGTATAATTAATTTTAATATCGAATTCAATCTAACTACAATAAATAGTTATAGAATACAAATATTTACAACACCGGAGCAAAATGGCAACTATTGCACCACAACACAAGCAAAAACTAATCGGAGACCATGCCATACCCTTATCATAGTAAAAAAAAATCTATGGATAAAAAGCTCGTTTTCACTTGTTCACTTGTTCAAAATTTGTTCACTAACAATGCGGCAGGGCTGCCAGAAAATTCCTTTTATTGGGCCCGACTTTTTTTGGGCCCGAACGCTCTTTCTTAAAATTCTGAGATACGATGTTACATATTTGTTAAAAGATTAAATAGGTCTGTATTATTCTTTTCAAGGCTTTATCAAGAACTCTGGTTTTGAGGAGACAGAGGGGCTAACGCCAAAGGTTCCCTCAGGGGTTCGGGCTTTCACATTCTTTTAAATAGTTATAATTTTTTTTTTGTAAATTTATCAAGCAAAAACCCATAATATTCACAACTATAACATAAATATACATTCAAGTTAGCAAATTTGCCATTTTTGCTATTTACAAGAAAACAATATTAAAGTCATGGGACATTAAAACTATCTGCAATATCTGGGATTTTTTTTGGTAACATTAAAACCACTGGGGTGGGGGGGGGGGGGGGTACTCATCGATAGGTATATTCTGGTTTTGTCTAATAAGTGATATTAATATTTTATTTCAAAATATTATTTTAAAGTCAGTTGGGAGAACCCTAACCATTGACGTTTTTGTTGTATCTTCTAATTACTTACAACTTCTAAGAGACATTGATTGCTAACTTAAAGTAGAATAATTAAATTCAAATTCAACAACAAATAGTTGAAGAAACACAAAAAAATGCAATTTGTCTTGCGGCTTTCAATAACATTCAATAAACCAAACACCTTAATTTTAAAAGTAAACTGAGCAGTTGAAGGGATAAATAAAAATAGTGAGGTAAGGGTAGCAAGAACATACGAAGGGAACAGTTTGAAAGGGAGCTTATTTCATGGGGGATGGGCACAAACTCGAAAAATATGCACACGATTGGTGAATCGTATAGACAATAGAGAAAGTATAGGGGAAACATTTACAGTTTCAAGATGTTACGAAGAATTTGCAATTTTGCAATTTCTACTACTTAAATTTAGACAAATGCCTATTGTTAGAAATAAATTTCAAAAGATCTTCAAAAACACATATTTTAAAAAAGAACTGTAGCTAAATACCGCTGATAAATTCATTAAAGTTAGCCCTAATATTAAATTTGCAGTAGGATTGCTAAATATATCATATCTCGTTTATTCGTTGCGATAACATTTGTAAATGTGACTCGTACTCAAAATGAGGTTGCAGCAGAAATTGTTTCAATAGACAATGAGTTCCAGAAAAGAAAGAAAGCCCATGACAGCAAACCCATTATATTTTGTCAGTGTCCATTAAAGTCGCAATATTCTTTATATAAAAAACACTGCAAACACATTGTTAAAGCTATAATACTCGTGTCATCACAACAAACGTGTTTCACACATTAATACAGTTTAGTGGGTGTAGACCAATTGTCTCTCGGTGCAAAAAAAGAGTTGTTCAAGTTCACTGATTCACTTTAACACATCGACCTCTGAAACATAGTTCATACATAAGAGACACTTCTGTTGCTGTAGAGATACCAATTACGTTGTTCTTTGAGGATTCAGCATGAAGCTGCTCTTCTGTGTGTTCATTCGATGCCTCTGGGGAAAGGTCTATTGCACTACCTAAAAGAATTGTTCGAATATAGTAGAAGCTTAGGTGCACAGTTTAAGTATATACCAGTAGCGAAACCTTTTTCCAAACATCTTAGCACATACGTCAGAGCCATAGATAGACTCTGAGCATATACGTTAGAACCATAGTTTGAGTTGCTACTTCGCTTTCCATCGGAAACATTTGTCATTGCGCGTGCACGAAGGCGGGGTCATGAATCTTGTGTGGTTTTAGATGTGTTTCAAAAATTTTCAATAGGGAGTATAGGACTTTTTGGTACTGTATATTACCTTTATTGTGCTTAGGTGCTTAAGCGGTGACACCAGTTAGAGGGGTTGGCGGCTGCCCCCTCTAAATCCCCACCCCCAACAAGTTTCGGAAAATACCTTTTTCAGGGTATTTTTTATTGAAAAATGCTTTCTCCGGAATGTTCATTGAAAAAATTAGAAATCTGATCCCTCCCCTAGACTTTTGAAAATAAATTTGCCCCCTCCCCTCTTTCACCTCCTAAATTTTTACTACTTAACGCAACTGTGCTTAAGATGTGATTTTTAATCTTAGAATTCCTTCAAACTGTAGCTATGTTATCAAGCCAAAAAAAAGGAGTGCCTGACCTTTTAATAATGTCAGCTGAAACAAAAACTACGAAATTAACGTATTACCTGAAAAAGAAAAAGCAAAAATATAGGCCTATAGGCCTACAAAACTTACTTAGTTATTGGAATAGGAGTGAATTTTGGGCACCGTTCATAAAAATCGTAACAAAAAGTTTTATTATTTGATTTATAAGTCGAAATATAGGCCTATAATATTTAACCAGCTTCATCAGAAAACCTTAAATGCTAGCTTTTTCTTAAAATCGAATGTCAATTATGAAATAGCACCTATGTATTTGATAATGGACTCATGTGTTATAAAATTAGACTTAGAGGTGTTATCAACAACTTCAGTGATCATGAAACACCAATTTTTGTGAAAACAAAACAATATTTGTGAGACATACACTTACTGCATTTTGATTTTGAACTTTTATGTTACAAAGTTCCTCCTCGAACTTGTGCTCAAAGACTGATAAATTCTTAAAAACCGGCATTGGTGAATATTCAACCCTATTTCCGGAACACTGTCTTTTATTCATATCAAATTTAAATGTCTACGTTGCAATAACAGCCTCAGATTTATAATCAATAAGCTGACAAGATATTAAATATCAACTTTCATGGAAATCAAACAATAATTGCGAAATAAAAACTTAGTTCATTTCGATATAGGACAGTCAGACAACAATCTTGATAACCCTTAATGATTAGTATTTAATTCTTTTGAAGTCAAAAGACATAAAATGAGCCGAAGGAGGCACAATATATCTAATTATATGTATGAAGCTGGTGAGGTCGTGAGGGGACTGGATACCAGCCCAAGAGCTCAGGCCTTGGTCCTCATATAATACAGCCTTGAAATCCTTCTATGACCTAATTTTTGACAGTGTATATTCCACAATCTCTTTTTTAAAGATTAACAATATTATTAAGAAAATCGTAGTCAAAGTGACAGGGTTGGAAAAGTAAATACTGATGGTCATCAAGTGTCATCACATAGAATTGGATGATTATAAAAAGCTGGGGGACAACTGACGTAATTACAAATTCTAAGCTAAAGTACTCTTTTTAGTGGGGGGGGGGGGGGTCAAAGCGGGTCAGAAAGTAGACTGAAATAAAAAAACTGATGATTTTTTATTAAATCAATACATTTCTTCTTGTTAGTTCTTCTTATTATAAGTTTAAACTTTTGATCAGAAAATTTTGCGAGTAAGGATGATAAACAATTAGTTCAATTACCGTGCTGTTGTAGTATTTTCAAGAAAATGCTTCAGTCAATGCTATTTTTACCTTTGTTAGCTTTGAAAAAATGTGTTTTAGTCTTCTTCACTTTTTTTTCACTATCACACAGCTGAATTATTTCCGTATATCATAATTCCAAGGAGTTAAAGATCAGGAAAACCCCTTTATTATGCCTATGGATATTGTACACAATATTATAATATGATGTATTGTTGCAGAGCCCCTCAAAAGTCTGACTAGAAAACATATTACAGCCCACATTGTTAGATTTAGGTCCGACAATGCCTTCTGCTGTATGTGCTTGTGACAAGAATCTAGATGTCCTGATTTTTAGAATGGGATGCTACATTTAATGGGTAATAGTATCCTCTGACAATTGGAACTACAGATATCTAAGTGAATAGATATCACTAATCTTTGTCGTTTAATTTACAGATGGATAAGAAGAAAAACCCTTACTAGACTCTTTCTCTCTTTTGGCCTGCATCATCTGATGAACTGTGTCGAGTAAGCTCGGCTCCTCACTTGCAGATTCACTACTTGGAGTTGTGTTAAGAGAAGGGGCTGATGTCAGAGGCCTCTTTTTTACTGCAACTTTAATTTTTCGCCTTTCTCCTGTTGGCTGTTTAGCTCCAAAAACGGGACGTTTTTTTTTCTCCGTTATTTAACTCCTAAAAGTAAAGAAGAAATTCTTTAAAAAAAATCCGTTTTCTGTGTGTTTTTTACTGTCACTACTAATAACTTAAAGCAGGATACAATCCTCGGAAGCAAGGTTGCCACCTGTAGCCCAAAAGTACTATTTTAGCACTAATATTATGTCTAGCACTGTAGCACGTGCTCAGGGTTGCCACCTGTAGCAAGAAAGTGACATTTTAGTTCTTTTATAGTAATTTTTTTACTGTAGCACCGGAAATCGCTGGGTAGCACTCAAATTTGGGCAATCGTAGGACTTTAGGAAATCACCGTGGTGACAACCCTGCTCAAAAGGCAACATAATATCCAAAAGCTGCACAGTTTCTTTGGCTATACGAGCCCTTTCATAGTAAATAACGGTTTGGAAGGAGCAGCGATGCTTTCGGGAAATTAAAAATGGATTTTCAAAAATGAGGGAACGCTCAAGCGTTGCCTATAGTAAACAGTCATGAGACTTCAACGTTTTTTTTTTATTATTATTATTTTGCTTCTCTAAAGCCACTCTGTATGGAAGGATTAGGTGCAGACATTTTGGAGGGTAGTCATTCGATTGGAGACTGAAAGTTCTAGTGGATTTTTGGAGCCAAAAGTGATCAGAGGGGAACCAGTCACTTCCTACGGCTGTTTTAGCTTCCCTCCCTTAAAAATGTCTGATCAAAATTTCGAGATAGTCATTTTGTTCCAAGTAGTCTAAAGGTCAAATAACTATGCCTTCAGGGATGACTCTCCACAGCCCCCTAGGACAAGGAGTGAAAATTATGGAAGTTTCCGATTACTTACATATAGGGTTTGTTTCCGGAAATGGGGGCATGTTTAATCCTGTGTCTCCAAAGAGGACTCGCAAAATACATTTTAAACATTTTAGTATAATTAGAACATTGAAAAATAAAAATAAATTATTGTTAAATAAAATCTTGAGTCACTGAGATTTCCAGGAATTAATTCTTTTATATAAAACATTCCATTTATTTTCGTTAGCTGTTTTCAGTCATCTTCATTATTATAGTAATTGATTTTTGTTTTCGTCAATGTTTAAAAATTAAAGCACGCTGTCCAAAATAAATACAGTTTTCAATAAAACACAAATAACGCAACAGGCTTCAGAAGGCTAACTGTTAGGGAGGGGAGGGGTAAAAGACAAACTCCTGTCTATAGGAATTTTCGTCTGTTTTACGCTTGAACTAAGTATTCATTTGAATTTTTACTCGATATATGATTTATTTATTCATCTATATCAATATCATCTATATTTATTCATCTATATGATTTTATTTTAATTTCTGTTAATTATGGGTTTCATATATTTTTCGAAAGTAATTTAGGGTCGTTTTGATGTTGAATTACTGTGGGTCTATTTCTGCTCGTGTTAAAATTTAATGCTTTTCTGTTACATTAAAAAACTTTACTTTTTCGATAAATCTACCTTTCTTTGGAAAAAATCTTTTTAGGAAAGTTTTTTTTTATTAATCAACGTAAAGAAGGACACTTTACCTTCCTTTTTTATTTCGTTTAAATCCCCATTTCCTCTCTTCTCAGTCACATTATATTTATAACTTTTTAAATAGATATGTAAAGTTTAAATTCAAATGTGGACTATATTTAATTCTTCTCTAAATATTATCATTTATTAAATTATCGTTCTTACTTTAAAATGACAGCCAAAGAGAGGTTTCGTAATATTATGCTTCTAAAAAATTAATTTCACCTACAAAAATATGTTATATGTGAAGTGAACGTTCTCTCGTCACAGGAAGTCCCTTCTAGTAGGGGCTAACTTACGGTAACCCCACCTAAGAACGACCTTAAATCTTAAAACAACCATAAAATACCTTATATTTGAGAAAGGCTACTATCTCCTTAAGCCCCAACATCATTTTTTCCACTGAAGCTTCGACATACCTTGACATAGATCATAGTCTAAGCGAAAAAAAAAATAATTTAAATTTCACTGTAGAGTGTGGATCTTGGAAAAAAGAGGGCAAAAGTAGAAATCCACTCCGTTGGTACAGCCACTAAACAGCTTAGAGAGGGTTGTAGTCCCATATCAAGAGCTGCATTTTCCGCATTCAATTGTATTGTTGTAATCTTATTTGAATCCCCCCTATACCTGCTTAGAGTCCTTTGACAGACGCAATGGTCTCAGTAGGATCATTAGGCCCAGACCTTATATTCACAAGGCTTAACCCTTCCTCTAGATTCATAGAAAAAAAAGTTGCTGCAATCAGTAATATTCTTTAATTTCACCGATAAGCGAATTTAAGTGTCGTTCTGTTTGCACAAGAACCTCGAACAACTTTAAGGCAGTACTTAGCTTTGCCATCAAATGGAAAAAATGACTTTTTCCTTATTGGCTTTGTCTAGAAAAATGTTGGAAAAGTGCCAAGCTAATGAGTGAACGTTGTATTCAAAACTAATGCATTAATCGATTGGCAAAATTATGAAAACTGCTAACGACAGCAACTAAGTTGTAATAAGCAATTATTACAACTTATAATATTGTGTCAACCTAGGGTTATATAGTCGGAATTTTAACCAACTCACAAGGATGTCAAAATCTGTGTGGCCTAGACCGACCTTAAACTATTAGAGGCACCAATTATAGGTAAAAATAAAATAAGTAATTAAAACTTATCAAAGGAATAATAGTGAATCAATTTTAACAAGAACCAAATTTAAAAATTGCATAGCCATTTAAGCACATATTATATTATAAACAAAGCTAAAATTAAAAGACCCTGTAATTATAAAATTCGGTTGAACTAAGGAAAAATTACATAAAATTAAGGAATAAAAGCCCCTTTTTTAATATAGAAAAATAAACAAAATTTCATTAAATTAGAAGTTCCTTTTACATGTAATTGGTCTTCTGTAACACGGGAATTCCAAAAAATACATATTTCAAATAAGGAAAAATTACTTTAAAAATTGTTCAAATTTACTTCTAGGCGATATGTAAAACGTAAGAAAATCACTAATTTTTTTTCTAACATAAAATTTGTCGAATCATAGCTGACCTGTATAGGGGAAAGGGAAACACCATGTACACTAGTCGGGAGGACCTCTCCTCATAATGACAGGGAAAAATAGTGCCCCAGGGATACGTTTTGCGTGCCCTTTCACAGCAAATGTTCCTCTGACCACCTTCCCCTTTAAGATTTGGATATGCTCCTATGATTTAGTTTAGACTGATGATATTCTTTTTTCTTTGCAAAGAATTATTTCCTGAACACTAAAAGATTGTCCGTTATTTCGTAAAATAACAAAATCAAGAAAAAAAAGTATATGAGAAAGCATATAGAAAATTGGCTCACATTATTAGATTGAACTGCGTTGTGAGATTCCTCAACATTCTGGTCTAAAGGTCTAGCTGTAGTTGTGGGTTTTGTCCTTCTGTATATAACTTTGGTTCGTCTTGTTAGAAGTGATGGCAATTTTGTTGTTGATGCTGGAAGAGCTTCTGTAGTGGCTGCGGCCTCTGTTGTTGTTCTTGCTGGTTTTGTTCGTCGGAAGAGAGGACGGGTTACTCTCCTGGACGGGACATCAGTTGTAGAAACAACCTCCTGTTCTATCTTTTCAGGAACAACAGTACTGACTTCAGTAATTGGTATAGCTGAATCTTCAGTGTTGAAAGAATTATCTTCCTTTAGAAGTTCAATATTTGAGACCTCTGTAGGTAGGGCTACTTCGATAAGAGCCGGCTGGGTAGTAGTCATGGATGGGATTGGTCGTCTTATGAGCTTACGAGTAAGTTTTTGTGTTTCTGGTGGATTAGTTGTTGGGGCCTCCGTCGTTGTAGTGGTACGTATCCTTTTGCGGATAACAATCTTCTTACGTCTGTAAAAAAACAAAATTAATAATAATTGGATAATTTATAAGACAATTAATTAAATAAATAATTAATAAATTAAATATTTAATTGAATTTAATTAATTAATAATAAAAATTAATAATAATTTTCACAATTGAACTTAAAACTTAAACGTTTTTTATTAGTATTCTACCAGAAAGTTTGTGATAATCAGCTTGTTTATCCCAAACGTGTACCCTTTTACTGAAGGTTACGCCACCTTTCATTGTTCTTTCTCGCATCAGCTTCTCAGATATATGTTTATTCGTCATAAAGAATATCAAAAAATGTGGGCAGTATGTTGAATTTTTAGTTAAACAAAACTATAAAGTTTGCAGAGCGAATATCAAAGACTCTATGTCATGTAAATTAAACTGTGTTTATGTAATTCCAAGAATCATAGGAAGTAAAATTTGAAAAATTTCAAACACCCTTGTCTAACTTTGTTCATTTCAAAGGGTTAAATTCAAACCACGATCCTTTCCCTCAATCTTACCAATGCTAATGAATCAAACCTAAATAATATTGATCATGCTGTACTTAAAGCAGGCATACATAAAGTGTAGATATAAAGATATATAAATAATGCATAGAACTATTAATCACGACAACAACAAAAAAAAAAAACACTAAAATGCCAGGTACATATATTTATAGGCATTTCCACCTTCCTAATCAAAAGCTGTACACAATAGTTATGCAACTATTTATGACTTTACCTATAAATTGAAACACAGTGGGGCCTAAGGAGGGCTTATCTAAAACATGCATGCACACTGTTTTTTTTAAGTGGTGGCCACTTTTTGGAGTTGGAGTAAATTCAAGAAACACAAAACAGGCAAACTAGAAAAATAAATTAAAATCATGGAGATATTATAGGGGGGAGGAGGACATGAAGATGGGTACTATCCCCACCCAAAGTACAGTCTATATAAAGTACAATTATAAATAATACTCAATTCTCCTATTGATTCGTAATCAAAGGGATCTCGCTTTACAATGTCTGGTACACGTCTTAGAGCACCACTTATTCCAAAACATGCGGTCAAATTCTGCTATTTTACGCCTCTTCGTGCCACGTGTGACACATCTGTGCCATAAGTGGCGTGTGCGACCAGGAGTTCAAAGTCTTGGAATTTGACTGAGCCCTGGTTCAAAATCTGTCGAGCTTGTTTACTTCAAAATCCACTTTAGTATTTAAAGAATGTCTAAACTGTATTACTGAGACAATTCCGGAGCGTAGAGTTTAGTTATTATGTATTTTAGTATGTAAGCTGCTTTAGACTTCAAAGTTTAAAATTGACGACATTAAGGCAAGGCAGCGCTGATAGCACATTAAAAGTCTGAGCAAAAAATACACATTGGCACCATTTGCAAGATCCTACTAGGGCAGTTGCAAAATTCTATCATTGAAAAAGTGAGTAATTCGGACATTAGCTCTGCTAATGTCATCATGTTGATAAATTTGACAAGTGTTACTGTTCGACAAATAAAACCAAATTTAACTAATCTTCTCCAGTCATAACTGAAGATGGAAAAATAATTTAGTTTATCTCCTAAAAAAGGAATTCAGAACAGAAAAATGTACCTTTTTGGTGCCTCAGATATCTTTGAAATATCCGTTGTCGCACTTCGAGCAGTAGTAGATGGGGCGCTAGACTGTTCTCTTAAAAACGTAGCTTCTGTGACTGCCTGTGAAGGTAGTTGAGTACTACTTGTTTCAACTGGTATTGCTGGAGCTGATGTGAAGAATGAGCCATCTGATTCATGCTGCAAGGTATCTATGTCTTGGTCAATTTCTGGCTGGACATTTTGAATCTCAATGTCTGTGAATATCATTGGACTGTTTTGAAATAAGTTCTTTTCTTCTTCGTGGTCTTCAGTAGAAAAGTTTTCTTGATTATTATTCAACTTGTTTTTTTGTTCTTCGTCCTGAATTTGTTTCGGTTCTTCATCCGGCAGAGAGTGCAGCATGTGAGGGTTTTGCTGCGAGTTAATCTTTTGTCCAAAAGCTGAAGAATCAAATTCAAAACTTTGACTATCTTCTTCTGATGTTTTTAAAGACTGATCAGCAAATTTATCATCAAACTCATTTTGTTCAGGCTCTGGATTAACTTCATAATCAAGATTAATGGGGCTCACCGTGGTAGTTGGTTCTTTTTCATCTTCTTCTTCCTGAGAAAATATTTTTTCTTGAGGTACTTGTTGAGGATCTTCAAACTGGTTTGATCCAAATGAACTCACTCCAGAAGAAGGTGTCGGGCGACCAAAGAAATCAAATGATTGAGGCGGCTGAAAATTTTGTTGCCAGGTTGGACTGGGTCGATCTTGAATGAAAGTCTGTGTCTGTTGAGGAAAATTCTGTTGTGGCCTCACTGGAGCAAATTCTTGTTCCTGGAATGGACTTATGGGTCTAAATGACTGTTCGTCGGGAAGAGGGATTTGGGGCTGTTCATTTCTGAAATTACTGTCTCTACTCTGATTTTCTGCCTGGAATTGAGGTGGAGATGTTTCTAATCTTTCATCATCAAATGCTTCCTCATCATTTTCCTCTTCAGACTCATTTTCTTCGGTGACTAAATCTTCATCTTCATTATCCTCTTCGGATTCAGGAAAGAATTGCTGTTCAGCTACATTTCCTGGAAACGAAGAACCTTGGGATAGCTCTTGAGCAGGTTTGTTAGAAGCAAATAGTTTTTCTGAGTTTTCAAAAGCTGGCCTTTGTGGAACTTGAGCAAAAACTCTTGGATCTTTTGGTTCTTCCCGAACATTGGACGGTACTCTGAAACTATCATCAAATACAGAGTTATCAAATGGCCGACCATTAGTGCCGCCATCTTGACGGAGCGCTTCTTCTACTGTCTAAAATTGAAAAGATAATTAAAAGATCGATTTTATTTATACTCAATACCTAATACCAAGTACTTAATAGCCCTAAATCTTGAATATTTGAATATAACAGATTACTTGTCAAAATACAATACATATAAATATATTGCAAAATATGAAATACCATACATGTGTTTAGACCAATTTGAATTTAAATTATAACAAATTAAAATTTAATGTGAATAAAGTCTAAAAGGTCCTAAAGCAAAGTAGAAAACAAGCATTTGGCATGATAACATGAGACTGTAAAATTAAAGCATGACACATAACAATTTTTAACATCTATTCTTTTTAATATTCTTCCTAACTTGGAAAGATCTGGATTGATGGACCCATTTTTCATAAAGCAATGAATCTGTAAAATATAACTTCAACCCATCTATAATTGTTAACGAAGTTTTATTTTAGTGTATTCTTTGTTTTATTTGTTTCATTCTGTGTATATTCTTTTAATAATAAACATAAATGTATAAACAACTTGCGCAATAGCAAATCAAAATGTAGAATGTATCAAGTCTAAAAAATGTCGAAACTAAGGCTGAAATGACCAATAGGTTATCAAATTAGCAGAAATGAGCAGTAAAATATAAAATTAAAATAATAAAGCAAAGCTGAAAAGCCTAGGTTATCCCGAAAATCTTTCTAAAAATTACAGAGAAAATTTGATCTATGTACTAAATATTAACTTTTTAGTATTTAAATGAATGACAAAAAGAAAAAGCCTTACAATAAGACTTGTTGAGGCAGGTCATATGTTAGAATTTATCTGGAGGAGGGAAGAGTAATTATAAAACACATCGAGAGGGCAAATTATATGAAATACGTTCAATTGATATTTACGAACAAGTCCAGGAAAGGAGGCTCATTCCCGACCAGGCACGTACAGGGAAGGTGCCTCAAATATCTTAATAGCAAATATGGTTGTCAGGCTGATCAAATATTCAAGATGTATATATTTAAATCATGTTTTATTAGAGGTTTTGAGGGATTTGGATATATCCAATTTTGAGGGGGTTTTGATTGGGTTGACAGTTTAAGAGAAATATTGCAATAAACCAGAAAAGACTAGCACTTGGTCTTGCTGATCTGAGATCATTTCAATAAAAGCAATATAAATTTTTGAAATCTAACCAATTTAACAAATTTAGCCCAAAAATTATGCTTTGAATGTTGAGACTGATTAATATGTTTTTACTCCTAAAAATATGCGACGAGATTAAAAATGTTCTAATCAAAGACATATAACACCTTAGCAGTAAAGATAAAATTCAGGAAAAAAACTGAACACTAGTTTAAACTGTGAAAACATCAAAATCAAAACTACTATAATAGGTTTAATTACAGCATTTAAATAGTAACTGCATGTTAAGGAAAGAGGAGCAAATTTTTACTAATATTGTTAGAAGGCATATATGGAGTAATAGAAGATATTTTTTGCTCATATTTCAAGAATTGCAGGGAAACTTTCATATACAATCTTGAAGGCAGTAATTTGAATTTGAAATTTGAATTTGAATTTGAGTCAGTAATTTGAATTTGAAAAATATTGAAGGCAGTAATTTGAATTTGAATTGAATTGGCAGTAATTTGAAACAAGTGTTCATATATTTAAACCAGTTTTTTTACAACAAATAAGTCCGCCATGAAAGAATTTTAACACACCACGCAAGTTTTTTTTTTTGTTTTTTTTTTTTTAAGTAGAATCTGTACACTTTTTTTTGAAATGAAAAGAAATAGAGTGAGCCAGTTCTTTGCCATGGGGATAAATTTCTAATGGAGTTTCTAATGGAATCGAAGATAATTTTAAGCTAGAAGCATTGAAACAATCTGAAGGGGATATATGCCTTAACAAGATTTTGATGGTTTTATCTGTAGAAGACCTTTTTCAGATCATATATCTCTACATATTCAGATGCTACACAGTTGTAATCTCCGAAGAAATGATGTAACTTTTGCTCAAAGGTTTTGGAAGCTGCTTGATTTTCAATTAAGGCTGGAAGGTTTCCACGGCAACCTTTCAATGCTTAAATATCTATGTAATATTAAATGAAAATAAAATCTAATTTAGAATTAGAGTCTAACTGAATTTCATGGCGGATTAAAATCTAGAATACTTCCTAAGGGGTTCCTTTCAAAATTTGAAGTTACCTCAAGGTAACCCCTTAAAGTGGTATTTGTGCCATCTATAGGTAAAAGAATCAAAATTTTGTTTCGATAAAATACAAATTTAAATAATATGTTGATGGCTTATAAAGCTTGATTTTCCCAAATTAAATACTAAGTTATATAAATTATTGAATGATCATAAGCTTTGATTGGATCATTTTCTAAAAATAGACAAAAAAAGACAAAGCCTGTTCCATTTTGTAGGAAATTTAATAAGTGTTTATTGGAACTTGGAATGTTACCACGTTAAAAAATGACTATCGTATCGACATTTTGACTGACGAATTCAGACGATTCGAACTGGATTTATGAGGAGTTTCAGAAACTCGTATCCTAGGGGTAGGAATTATGAAATTAGGTGATATAGAATTTGTTTACTCAGGCAGGAAGAAAACCCTAGCCTAGGCAAATTTGGTGTAGGAAAAGAAAACAGTAATGGATACAGACTTTTTCAATTTTGTAGGTATAACAATCTAGTTATAACCAATACGGTGTTTGGTCATAAAATGGCTCATAAGTTAACATGGTATTCACGTGATGGTAAGACAGCAAACCTTATTGATTATGTTATTGTAAACCGAAGACTGGCAGGATCAATACAAGACACTAGGGTATATAGGAGTGCCGTTATTAATGTTAAGAGTAAAGATCACCATCTAGTAGTGTCAAGGGTTAATTTAAAGCTGAAGTATCGGAAGGGTAACTACCTCCCGGAAAGTTATGATGTTGGTAGACTCCAGGACAAGAATTTGAGAGACACTTTCCAGGAACAGTCGAATCCTAAACTTGAGAGTTTAAAATTTGATAATGTGGAAGATGGTTGGAATAATTTTAGAAAAATAATTTGTGAAGTTGCTGAAGGTGTCTTAGGGAAGAAAGCTAGAACTGCAGCTAAGAATATTAGTGAAAAAGCTTTATGTTTGATAGAAAGGAGAAAGGACTTGTACTAAGGTACAATTACCTTAGGGATAGATCATATGAAAACAAAAGGAATGTAAAGAAAGTGGAGAAAGCATTAAAATATGAACTAAGGAGGTGTGAAGTAGAGGTCATGGATAAAATTGCCGAGGATCTGGAAGATGCAGCTAGACGGCATAATAGTAAAATATTGTACTGGCATGTTAACAAATTGAGAGGGAGTAGTCAATGCGGACTTGGCCCAGTTAAAGATAGGAATGGGGCCGCAATTAGCGATAAGGAAAAAACTAAAGAGAGATGGGCCGAACATTTTGAGAATTTGCTTAACCGAGATAGACTTGAAGGAAGGATATAGAGGAAAATAAAAAAGTTTGCGATACCTTGGATATGAAGGAAGATTTGTTTGTGAGGAGGAGCTAGCGACAGTACTAAAAGGACTAAAAAATAATGAGGCTCCAGGGGCTGATAGGGTGGTAAATGAGTTTCTTATATGGTGGCTCTGAGGTTAGAAATAAGTTGCTGAAGATTATGAATATGATTTTTGAAAAAGGGGAAGTACCTAACGATTTTAGGAAAACCTTAATTAAGCCACTTTATAAGAAAGGTGATAAAAGTGAGTGTGGTAATTATCGAGGGATTAGTCTGGTGTCTGTAGGTAGTAAATTACTTAGTAATATGATACTTTTTAGACTGAGAGATGCCGTAGACAAAGTTTTAAGAGAAGAACAGTGCGGTTTTAGAAAATGTAGAGGATGTGTCGACCAAATTTTCACTCTTAGGTTAATAATTGAGAAGTGCCTGAGTTTTCAAACACCTCAGGTCCTCAGTTTTATAGATTATAAGCAAGCTTTCGATTCTGCTGATAGAAGAGCTTTAGTAAAGGTTTTATCCTTGTATGGTATACCAGACAAATACACTAAAGTGATTAGTGTTATGTACGAGAATAACACTGCTGTGGTTAAGGTAGGAAATGAGGTTAGCAGTTTGTTTTGTATTAAATCAGGAGTAAAGCAGAGTTGTGTTCTGTCCCCCTTTATATGGATTATTTTGATGGACATTATCTTAAGGAGCACAGGAAAAGCAATGGGAGACCACGGAATCAAATGGGGAGGAAAAAGTCTCCTGGAATTAGATTATGCTGATGATTTAAGCATCCTAGATGAAAGTGTGAGAAAAATGAATGAGGTTTTAGCGGTTTTGCGAGTTCAGGGTGCTAGAATAGGTTTGAAAATGAATGTTAAAAAGACTAAGTCACTAAGGCTAGGAATAAGTCAAGATGAAAAGGTGAAGTTGGGTAATGAAAAGATTGATCAGGTGGACAGCTTCACTTACCTTGGTAGTATTATTAGTAAAGATGGTTGGAGCAGTGAAGATGTCAAAAGTAGAATAGCCAAGGCTCAGGGTGTTTTTTCACAGTTGAAAAAAATTTGGAAGAATAGGAAGATAAGTCTGCAAACCAAGATTAGAATATTAGAAGCTACAGTGATGACAGTGGTCAAATATGGCTCTGAAGCATGTGTGCTCCGAAAAGCAGATGAAGATTTGCTAGATCTTTTCCAGAGAAATTGCTTAAGGATTGTTCTGCGTTCCCGGCTGACTGACCGTATTTCAAACAATAGGCTATACGAAAAATGTGGTTCAATACCGCTCTCTAGGGCTATAATGAAAGAAAGGTTGAGGTGGCTAGGGCACGTTGTGCGGATAAAGGATGACAGATTGCCGAAGATTGTTCTTTTCGGCCAACCGTCTAAGGCTAAGCGGAAAGCAGGTCGTCCTCGTTTGGGGTGGGAGGACGTCATAAAGAGAGATTTAAAGGAAATGGGAACTTCATGGGCGGGCGTAAAAAGGGAGGCTTTGAAAAGATTGGGATGGAGGAGGAGCGTGCGTAGCTGTGTTTGCCTCAGGTGGCTAGGTGCTGAAGTGAGTTGTTGTTAGTTAGTTTTAGTTAGTTTATATTTTATTATTGAAGTTACTCTCTGATTTTCCCGATGTGAGAATATGCACCTCTTAAATCTCAAGTTATTGGCGTTTACTTTCAATAACAAGCACAAACTAAAAATAAAAATAAAACATTAAAGATAATATATTGGTTCAATACTGATGCTTTAAAGATATTCGCTGTTCAAGCTCTATTCGGTAAATCCTGCATTATATATTCTAAGAAAATTATTCATATAATATATATAGATTGGATGCCGTTTCAGGAATAATAGAGCATATTTATCTACATATCTGTAGCAGAAATATGGTATTTAGGGTTTTCCATTTCAGCTGAGACTTCCTGGATATAAATTTAAATTGGCATTTAAATTTTCTTACCTCTACTGGCTTAGCCAGCCTGATATCCCCGTTTGGCAGAGGAGTTTCAGTTGTAGCACTTTTCAAGAAGGTGATCCCTCTAACAGGAATGGAGACACGAGTATACCCTTTTGGTAAGGGAAGCGAAGCAGGAGCAACAAATACAGCGGGAGGTTGACCACTTATTTGGTTCGTAATGTAAGGAATATCGACGGTTGAATAGCCTCGGGGAGGTGGCGCTACAGGGTTTGCTAAGAAAACTTTTTCTGCCATACCTTTCTGCAGCTCAGACAGAACATCTGGTACCTGAAATATGCAACAAACATGAATTGAAATAGTTCACTAAATCAGTTATCTGACATTCCACAGTAGCATAGCCATCGGGAGGGTTTTCGGGCTTGCGCCCCTTTCCTCACTGATAGTGAAAAATTGTACAGAACGAGCTTAGAAAATGCGTTTTCCGTACCCTTCCCCCGCCCGAACCAAATCGGTTCACATCTCCTGGAAATGGAATCAGGCTCCATATAAAAAACCTACTGGTATTGTCGATTATTTCTTTTCTCTTATAGTAATAATGATCACTTTACTTAAGAGTTTAAAAACAGCCAGGACCGTATACAGATTTTTTTCGGGTGTGGGTTTACGAAGAGTTTTTTTGGGGGGGGGAGGAGGAGAATTAACTAAGCGAACTTCACAGCCAACTTTGACATTTTAGTTTTTATCCTGATCCTCAGTATGAAAAGAGGATAAACATAATAGCTAGGTCTCACTTGTAGACATTAACAGAATTTTACCTCAGGAGACACTAACATTTCATGGGAGGCAAAGATTTCAAGAAGGCCAAGAATGGGAAAGAACTTGTGCCCTTGGGGAGGAACGGTTCTTTTAATTCATCATCATTCATAAAGCATGTTTTTTGCTGAATACTTATATTTACTCATATGTTTTCCCAAAGCTAACTCTGTTGGGATACTTTCAACTTTAGAATCCTTGCATACCCCTATTTTCACATTATTTTGGACAGAGCTAAATTGGAAGCAACTCTAAAAACTCAGTATATAAAAAATTTCGAAGTGTAATAAGAATTTTCCTGGTAAAGTGTTTAAATTAGAAGAAAAGATGAATTGCACTGTTTCTATATCTTTTTTTCATGCCATTAAATAAAAAAAACAAGTTTTTTAAACTGAAAGTAAGGAGCGACATTAAAACTTAAAACGAACAGAAATTATTCCGTATATGAAAGGGGCTGTCCCCTCCTCAACGCCTCGCTCTTTACGCTAAAGTTTGACTCTGTCTCACAACTTTATTTTTTAAAACAATAAAAAACTTTAGCGTAAAGAGCGAGGCGTTGAGGAGGGGACAGCCCCTTTCATATACGGAATAATTTCTGTTCGTTTTAAGTTTTAATGTCGCTCCTTACTTTCAGTTTAAAAAACTTGTTTTTTTTATTTAATTTCTGATCGTTTTTTAGTTAATGCAGCTTTTATTTGCATACAAATTTTACTTTTCTTTTGCTAAATGGATGTCTTTACAAATTAACTTACGTAACTAACTTCTATATTCGTATATTTTTCTTCTGGCAAAAAATACAAAGTTGCAGATTTTTGCAGATATGAGCTTGAAACCTATGTAATAGGGTTTTCTGATACGCTGAATCTGACGGTGTGATTTTCATTAAAATTCTTTCACTTGTAGGGGATGTTTCCCCCCTCTTTAAAAAATCGAGTAAATTTTCTCAGGCTCGTAGCCTTTGATGAGTAATACTAAACTTAATAAAATTTATATATTTAGGATCAGCATTATAAACACATTCTTTTGATACATTTATTGACATCAAAATTTCGTTTTTAAAAGTTTCGATTACTATTGAGCCGTATCGCTTGTTTTTTTATTGTTTTTTTTTATTACGTATATGTTATTACTTATATGAAGGGGTTCTCCCCTTAGTCAATACCACGCTCTTTACGTTAAAAGTTAAAAAAAAATTTGATTCACAAACCCCTGAATCACAAAGGCCGTTTAATTAGAATAGATAGCTCTTTTGAAAGCACTAAAAAAATACTGTAGCGTAAAGAGCGAGGTATTGACTTGGGGGAGAACCCCCTCACATACGTTATAATTTCTGTTCGTTTTAAGTTCTAATATTCCTTCTTACATTTCAGTTGAAAAAACTTGTTTTTTTTTATTTAACTTCTGATCGTTTCTTAAATAATGCTTGGAAATCCGGCGCCCCCTTCATAGAAATGTCCCTTACCCCAAAGAAACATCCTCCACGGAAATATTCTCCAGAGTAATCCCCTCCTCTAGCCCCCCCCCCCTCCAGAAAAAATCCTTCCTGAAAATGGTTGTATACTTCCCAATAACCAATAAATAATGCTGGCAAGTCCGGCGCCCCCTTCATGGCAATTTCCCTTCCCCCATGAAAACTTCCTTCATGGAAAGATCCTTCCATATAGCCCCCGACCCTCTCCTTCCCCCACCTACCAGAAAAAATCTCCTCTGAAAAAGTCTGTATACTTCCCAATAACCAATACTATATGTTAACATTGAGTAAAGTTCATAACTTTCAGCCCTCCCCCTGGGGACTTTGGGGGATCAAGTCATCCTAAAAGACATTTTTATCATATTTTCGACCATGCTGAACAAAATGGCTATCTCAAAATTTTGATCGGGTGACTTTGGGAAAAAAATGAGCGTGGGAGGGGGCCTAGTTGCCCTCCATTTTTTTGGTCACTTAAAAAGGGCACTAGAACTTTTAATTTCCGTTCCAATGAGCCCTCCCACGATATTCTAGGACCACGGGGTCGATACGATCACCCCTGGGGAAAAAAAAAAAAAAACAAACAAACAAATAAACACGCATCCGTGATCTTTCTTCTGGCAAAAAATGGAAAATTCCACATTTTTGTAGATAGGAGCTTGAAACCTCTACATTAGGGTTCTCTGATACGCTGAATATGATGGTGTGATTTTCATTAAGGTTCTATAACTTTTAGGGGGTCTTTCCCCCTTTTTTCGAAAATCAGCCAAATTTTCTCAGGCGCGTAACTTTTGATGGGTAGCACTAAACTTGATGAAAGTTATATATTTGAAATCAGCATTGAAATCTGATTCTTTTGATATATCTATTGGTATCAAAAACCCGTTTTCTAGAGTTTCGGTTACCATTGAGCCGGGTCGCTCCTTACTTACAGTTCGTTACCACGAACTGTTTGATACCGAATAATTAATACTAACAAAGTATTTTTGTTCTTTTAAGTTACTAACATTTTTTTTTCTACTTGATGTGTTTTGCGCAGTATGTTTTGTTACGACCTAATGATTTACGTACTTTTATTTCTATAGGGTGTGTCGTTTCTCTCCAGGCACTGTGTTCAATTTTCGCGTACCAGAATAAATCCTTTTATTACCATTTAATTAGCCCTCTTTAAATTTTGTGTTGAAATGATGAAATTGTTGGCGGTTTTCAATAAGAATTTCTGAAACGCAATATAAGTAGAGAACAATAGGGTTTCAATTTATTAATCTTTCTCGGCATGGAAGGAGTTGTCGTAGAAACTTTGGAAGGTGCTCATTCAGCTGAAAATTGGAAGTTTTAGTGCTTTTTATAAGAGTCAAAGAGATTGATGCCAACCCGTTTCCCTCCCAAGCCTTTTTTTCGCTACCCTTCTTCCAAAGACATTTGATCAAAATTAGGCATTTTGTTCAAAATGGAAAGAATTGGGACACAATTTAAAGAGCGAGGTGTTGAGGAGGGGGAAAATCCCCTCATATACGTTATAATTTCTCCTTACTTACCGTCAGTTATCATGAACTATTTGATCAACATCAAAATCCAAACTGAGATCATTGAAATGTTGATCTTTTTTCTGCGTAACCAAAAGTATTGCATTCATAATTCTTTACAGTCTCATGAAATGTAATTAAACAAATAGAAAAGATTTTTCAACTAAAGTAAGGAGCAAGTTTAAAACTCATAACAGATTGAAGTTACTTTGTATATAAGGGGGACTGTCCCCTTTTCAACACCCTGCTCATTAAACGAAAGGTTTTTAGTGTTTGAAAAATCTCTTTTTTTTCAATTGCAAATTTTCTTTAAAAATTTGGACAAAAGCCAAACTTCACAATAAAGAGTAAGGAGTTAAGGATGAGACAGACTTTTGATCTTTTACATAAATGAAGCCATCACAAGCTCTGCAATAGGATTTCTTATCGATAAATAGATTGCATTCATTTGTTTAAATACATTGAAGTACTTCATATAAATAGAAAAAAGAAAAATATTACAATTTGAAATTGCTGAAAACTAAGTTCCTAGCAGTATTTGTCACCCCAAAGAAATTTACTGGTGGGGCTGATGATGGCCTGCCTTGCTTTCCCCCCTCTGTGCTGGTAGATATGGGAATTTGATATTTTAGCTGTATAGAAAAACATTTTAATTAATTCCGACTCCTCTCTACCTCTTTTAACATTTATCTGAAGCCTCATGAAGAGTAAGCAATGTGTCCATTAATATCTACTTTTTTAGGAATCTACCCTATCCCCAACTAAAGAATGACTCACCCCTCCCCCCCCCCTCATTTTAGCTGATACGCAATTACAGATAACCAAACATAGCCTAATTTCATTACAAATAAAGTGAATCAACTTGGTTGAATCCAGTACAGCCACCGTTTGGCATTACTTTTTTTGCAACTGGGAAGTATAAAATATAGTTATTGGTACTTTAAATCAATTAACTTCTCACAATTATAAATTGATTGCAAATTTGTCCTCTTTGGGGTAAAGTGGTAGTTTTGTGCCATAAAATGGCAGAAAGCTAGACTTTCCTCTGGCCCAACGTGTATGGTCATTTAAAAAAGAGTTTTCAATTTACGTTTGAATGAGCTCCCTCCCAATTATCATGGACATTCGCTTTGATACAATCACCCCTGTGAAAAACAAAACAAAAAAACATGCATCGACGATGTTTCTTCTGAAAAAAAAGCGAAACTCCACATTTTGAAGATTGGAGCTTGAAACCTCTATCGTAGAGTTCTCTGACATGATTTTTTTATTAAGGGATTTTCAATAAGATCGCTCACATTTCTGGGGGTGTTCCCCTTTTTTTCAAAAACTAGGCAAATTTTCTCAAATTTTTAGTTGTGGGTGGGTAACAATACACTGAGATAATTTTATATATTTAGAATCAGCACAAAAAGCCAATACTATCGGCTTAGCAATTGTCAAGAGAATTTCATTTTTAGTTTTGGTGGATATTGGCCCAAGTCACTTTTTTACTTCCAGTTTTTTTTATCACAAACTATGTGATAAGATTCTCCTGTGACAAAAATTGTTTAAACCTGTTCATTTTATTTAGTTGAATAGGCTAATAAAAAGAAAGAGGGTCAATTTGACAGCTAGATAGTAAGTTTAAATTTAGTTTTTTCTGTCGCTGTTCTGTAAGTTTTTAAATGTCTGAATATAAAAGGGATTTACGTTCGAGGTGGAGAATTGTCCTGTTATGAATGAGGAACATTTTACATGGCCGGTATAAAATCAAGACGTGGTATCTATGCAGGCAGGATGATTTTTGAGTATCTCTACTCTTTCAGTAAACTATTCTAAGGAGTAAGAAATTGCATAAAGACAAGTCCACATCTGTTATAATCTATGGAAGCAATAAATCTTTCTGTAATTTTGGTTTGAATCAGATTTTCTTTTAAGATTATATGCATAATAATTACATATATTATTGATTAAATAAAGCGATCCTTTGCCAGGAACTTTTGTTAAAAATTTACTGTATTTTGTTTCATTTTGTATGGAATTTAATTGCTCTTTTTATTTGAGAGTTTTTCACTAAAAGTATTTAAAAATAAACTTATTCCTACAAAAATAAATATCCTGAAATATATTCCCTGTCCCCCAACCACCACTGGTATTTTGGCGTCTGCCCCCCTGGAAATTTTCTGCCGGTGCCCTTGCTAAATAAGTGTATTCTTTCCTGTCAACGTTTTATCAAACGTCCTTACGTTGTTCTTTAATTGATCCTTCTTCTTTTTTAAATTTCTAGTTTTTCTCAATTTGACTAAAGGCTAATACTGAGAGGGAAACAAAATTTTACATATCTCTCCACTTTTACCTTTTTTGCGATTTTGTCTTTTAAAATCAGGTGAGAGCTTGAAACCCTGCTATTCAAATTTTGCAGAATCAAACAGTTCGTGGTAACGAACTGTAAGTAAGGAGCGACCCGGCTCAATGGTAACCGAAACTCTAGAAAACGGTATTTTGATACAAATAGATACATCAAAAGAATCACATTTTAATGCTGATTTCAAATATATAAGTTTCATCAAGTTTAATCTTTTCCATCAAAAGTTAGGCGCCTGAGAAAATTTGGCTGATTTTCGAAAAAAGGGGGAAAGACCCCCTAAAAGTCATAGAACCTTAATGAAAATCACACCATCATATTCCGCGTATCAGAGAACCCTACTGTAGAGGTTTCAAGCTCCCATCTACAAAAATGTGGAATTTTGCATTTTTTGCCAGAAGAAAGATCACGGGTGCGTGTTTATTTGTTTGTTTGTTTGTTTTTTTTTTCCCCCCCAGGGGTGATCGTATCGAACCAGTTGTCCTAGAATATCGTGGAAGGGCTCATTGGAATGGAAATTGAAAGTTCTAGTGCCCTTTTTAAGTGACCAAAAAAAATGGAGGGCAACTAGGCCCCCTCCCACGCTCATTTTTTTCCCAAAGTCACCTGATCAAAATTTTGAGATAGCCATTTTGTTCAGCATGTTCGAAAATATTATAAGTATGTCTTTTAGGATGACTTAATCCCCCGAACTTCCCGGGGGGAGGGCTGAAAGTTATGAACTTTACCCAATGTTAACATATAGTATTGGTTATTTGGAAGTATACAGACGTTTTCAGGGGAGATTTTTCCTGGTAGTGGGGGAGAGGGGTGGGTGGGTCAGGGGTTATGTGGGAGGAGTCTTTCCATGAAGGAAGTTTTCATGGGGGAAGGGACATTGCTATGAAGGGGACGCCGGACTTCCCAGCATTATTTAAAAAAAGATCATAAATTTAATATAAAAAAACAAGTATTTCAACTGCAACAGCAGCAACATCGAAACTTTAAACGAACAGAAAATATTACATATATAATTGGGTT